>VDFB02273852.1:0-31000 GCA_007258455.2 Sequoia sempervirens
CCAACTCCTTAATCAAATTACTCAAACCCTTACTCTTCTCTATCATCTCTAGTCTGGAATCATACAAAATCCAGCCTAGGGCATCATGGAATGATAAACAAACTTCATCCTTTGGGTCTACAACTTTGCAACATGAAATTACATAAACAAATGCTTTATTTCACCAACTTTTATATTTTTTCCCACCATACAAAATAATGAATTCAACAATTTTAAATGCTCATTGTTTACCCTCATAGGGTTTCAGACAGTCTTCAATAAAAATGCTATAACTTTTGACTTTCTCAATGAAATGAAACAAAAAAAAGACCAGATTAAAATGGATTCAAACCTCTACCACATCCAACAAATCTTAGGCCCATTAGTGGTCCATACAAGCCATACCATCTCAAAGAATAGTGAAAATAGGTGTTAAAAGTAGGGTTCTTTATTAATTCTCCTTCTCAAATTCAATACATCTTCATCCACACCAATTTAAATAAGGTATACCACAATTTGGATCCTAAACATCTGCATAAGGTATTCAACAAATTGTATATTATGTAGTGATAAACTCACTTGAAGTAAAGGAATTTGGAGGTCATAAGATGCCAAGAGATTAACAAGATCAACTGGTTAGTAAAAAAAGATCTGCACTAACTCTTTATTGAATTCTGGACTCGTCTTTTTTTTTTTCACATCATAATTTCAAATTAGAGAATTTCAGATTTAAATTTTCTGTGTCCATTTGTAACAACAGCCTTTAATGATTATTCTACATGTATATATACGAGTCTTCTTACAATCTTTACCCAAAAGCCATATTTGGTGGAAATTTGCTCATAATCTCTGCTCAATTTACATAAAAGATGGATGTTCTTTCTTAATATAAATGTTGTGTTATTGTATTTAATCGCATTTTTTTAGTCTAATCCTTGAGGGAGCATTACATAGGATGGTGGTGTTTGTGAGAAAGACACATGATATTTTGTCAAAATCCAGTGAGAAGAAATGGATCTAAAGGCATTTCATAAAGATATGACAACCTGCTATAAGTGTGAGAGTACCATGCCATGGCAATTCAGTCAACAACCTCATTGATATATAGAGATATACTGATATATTGAGATATATGTGAAACACTTTAAAGATGTTATGTATCTTAATCATATACTCATATTCTTCATAAATTTCTAAGCCCAAATGAAATCAAGGGACTAAGCATCCTCTAATATTATGCACTAATATGTGAATAACATTACATTTTTGGTAGACAAAGAGCACACTTTCATGGAGGTAGTGGAACCACTCACATTCTAGATATTGCAATTACCATATGAAATAAATGATAAACTAGTCTATGCAAATGCTAAGGCTGTGTTGGCTTTTCGCAAATATCAGAATGTCGAGAGATCTGATATTTAGTAGAGATAATTGAAGGATTTCTTGAAACATTAGTCATAATGTTAAGCAAAGAAGAGAAGAAACAATGTAAATATAGGAAAATTAAGGAAAGAAGCACTAGATGAAGTTATGGTGAAGTTATAGAAGTAGAATAGAGAAGAAAGTATGTAATATATTATAGATGGATGATATATAGAAGAGAAATATAAGAAAGAATATCGATGTATAAATGAACTATGTAATAGAGATATATATGATGAATATAATATATTGCATGATGATCTAATGAGTGTATGATGTGCTATTATTTATTTGTGAATATATGTGTATTTTCAATTTTAATTGTTCTTTCCTACCACATCCTTTTGTAACTCACCAGATAAGTTATTGTCTCCCTTTAATTGCTCATACTAAGGTATAAGAACTACACCAAAGTAACTTAGGACAAAATCCTTTATCTATGCTCAATTTTTGCTAACAAGGTATGTCATGCTTGAGGAGCACTTCCAAGCCAATTACACCATTTTACACCATTTGTCTATTTTCATAACAATTACCTAGTGATTTTTCCTTTCGTTATGTTACCCTTTCTTGAATACTCTATTCTTGAATTTAATAGAATAATTAAGGTTGTGCCCTACACAAATATTTCATCCTACTTATTAAACACGAATTATCCTTGAAACCCCCACTTGTCATTGCTACTTGTAGAATCCACCTTGCTTCTTCTAAATTGGACTTACATTACTATAAGAAGAGATGACCTTATTCCATTATGGATTACACTCCTAAAATGGTTTATTCTTCTTACCTTGAGTCTTGACCCTAGGTCCCCTTTCCAAGAAAGTCTTGTCTTTGGCCCTAATGATCTTGAGAATCATAGAAGAATGCAATTTTTTGGTGGTGAAGATATTAGAAGCACTAAAGTCACATTCAAGAAGGGGAAAACTATGATGAGAATGACCCCATTTTGGATGGTAAACTAAAGGGAGTGGAGGGTAGAAAAATAATCCTAAGGTGAAGAGTAAAGTGAAAATGGAGGATGAAATTGATTTGGATGATGAGGTAAAGTGAAATATTTATCCATTGCCCCTCCTATTTCACTAGTTGATCTTCCATGCCATTCTCTCTCTTTAGAGGTTGTTGCTTCAATTGTGAACTTGATTGCAAATAAAAATATTGATATGAACAAAGAGGTTATCATCCATCATACAATCCTTAAGTGGTTCTTCATTGAGACCAACAAAATGAAACTAAAAAATATCTAAATGGCTAAGAAACTTCCAAGGAAAAGGTGCTTGTCCCTATGAAAGAAGAACAACTTTTCTTCAAACATTGGGAGGTTATGGAATAAATTAGTGAATTGAAAATGGAAAACACTAAGAGTGGTGAATGAATTACATTTTTAGAGAAATATTTTATGGATCAAAGCTATTCTAAGGAGGGTAATTAAAGTTAGTAGAGCCCCCATAAAGAAAAATGCCAACAACATTAAAATGTTACAAGAGAGATTGAAATCTTACTCCATTCTTGATTAGATCAGACATAGCTTGAGAACTAGAGGACACAAAGTAAAGGTGATGAAGGGAGAATGATGACACAACCTTCATGGAGAAGCATCTTAACTTTTTGTAAGATTGGAAAGTTGTTGTTTCTCTCTATCAACTATGAAATTTGTTGGATTCTTGTATTCCTTTGATAGGTTCCAATTGCATCCCCTTCTATGGCTTGCCAGTAGTTAATTTTGTAGATAGTTAATTATCTCTTTTATTCTATTCTCGTCAATTTTACCATCAATTTTTTCATGATGTCACACTTGTGATTTCTATTAATAATGCTCAGTACCTATTCACATTTTTTGTCTTCTATTAAAGGCTTTTGGTATTTCATGGTAATTAATCATTTTGGGTATTTATTTCATCTTTAAGTGTGGGGCTAATGAAGGGAAATGCATGTTAGTTTAAAGAAAGAAAATTAAGGTTGTAATATTAAATCTAGTGTAAATTAAGATATTATCACTCTTAAATTTCTATAGAGAATGCATGAAACTAAATAATTTTGAGATAGGTTTGAGATAGGAAATTTTACATTGATCAAAAGAAATAAATTAATCCTTCTACATAATTCTTGAATAAAAATATAAAATGGAAGGTTAAAGGGATACAAAAGAAATAATATTGGGAGAGGCTCAAGTTTGGCATACCTTGTTTTTGTCTATGATATCTTTGCAAGATTTCTTCATGTAATCTTTGTTCCTCTTCTACTAAATTCTTTCGTTGACTCTTCTTTTGTCCTTTTTTTTTGTTTCCCATCTCCTTCTTTGTAAAATATTGCTTGAAAATTCCTCTAATCTTCTCCTCCAATAGAACAAAGCCTCTTTTGATCTTTAGATATTCTCCTCCAAAGCCTCTTCTGATCTTCTCCTCCAATAGAACAAAAATATTTTTCACAATTCTTCAATATTCTCCTCCAATAAAAAAATATATTTTTCACAATTCTTCAGATATTCTCCTCCAAAGCTTGCTCTGTAAAACCAAAATCCAAAATATCTTTGAAAATTTCTATGATTTCTTTCTTACTTATATAGAAAAAATTCACATAATTTCATAATAGAAACTTAAGAAAACAAAAAACAATTGCAAATAATTTATAAAAAAATGCTAATATTAGAAAATCCAAAAATTAGTCATTTAAATGTGTTTTTTGGAGCCTTCATTCGAAGGCTATCTTAGAGGAAACTTTTGTGGAAAATTTTAGCGGAATGGAGAGGGGTTCATTTGAGCTAAACCTTCTAATGAAGGGGGGTTCAAATGAACCCCCTTCATTAGAAGGGGGGTTCTAATGAACCTCCCTTTTTTCTCTTTCCCCTCCACCATTTCAAATTTTATGTATTTTTTTTTACTATCGAAGCCCAAAAAGGAGGTGCAAATGGATTCAAACTTGATAAACCAAGTTGGGGGAGTGTAGTGCTCAAAACGTGCTTTCCAACAACTATAAATTTAATATATTTTGTTTTTGTTTTTCACTTTATTCTTTTGTTTAATCTGAACATAGGTTTTTCACCGAACATCAAGTTCAGTGAAAAATCATTGTGCAAAAATATTAAATTTGAGATTTTTTTTTTGAAAAATATATACGCCCTAGGTATTGGTGTCCTTGTTCTAACAAAAAAGAAGAAGCTGAATTTCAATACATACAAAAAAATTTATGCAAGCCGAAATGCACCTATGTCTAAATTGTAATTGGTTTGACTTCAAAACTTAACTAAAAGAAAAACATTCAACAAAACATTATGAAAAAAAATGAAACCACTAGATACTAGTGTTAGCAACCTAAATTAAAAGAATAAGAATTACCTCGCTGTGAAAAAAATTTATCGTGCGAAGTACACATCCTTTTTAAAAATGTTGTTTACTGTAAAACTAGTTATCCAAAGAGGGAGACACAAAAAAAGAAAAAATTTAATTCAATTTTTTTTTTTTAAAAAATATATATTTAAAATCTAGAGAAAAAATCTCACAAATCACTAGTTTACATCATTTTCAAATTCCTAATAGTTTACCTACTATAGGTGTCAAAAAGTGAAGTTTTTTTTTGAAAATGTGTATTTTAGTGTCAAGTTTGGCCAAAAAGTGTAACCCATTATTGTGGGATGACCCTTAACACAAAACAAAAACTCAAAACAAACTTGAAGTTATCCTTTACCCACTTAAGAATAATATGGTTGCTCATATTTTTAACACTAGAAGCAATCCACAACCAAGATAAACACCTTCAACATCCCTCCCATTTCCTAACCCTATATTTCCTAGTGCCCCTTGCTTTCCTTCACATAATGAAAAGGCCAGAGTACAATCTTGTTGAACAACTAAAGAATAGTCCTACAAAGATATCCCTATGGGACCTAATTCAAAATTCACCAAATTATCACACTATGCTTCAAACATCCTTGCAATAAGTTGTGGTATCCTCTAGTGCGAACCCAAATGACATAGCAGCAATGATCCAAGGAATAAATGTTGGCATTGTTTTCCACGAAAGTGAGCTCCCTCCTTTGGAAGTGAAAAATTAAAATGATGCTTTCATAATAATATCTCGATATAAAAAGATAGGGATAAAGCGAACCCTTGTTGACAATGGCTCTGCCCTTAATGTGTGTAGTGTGAACCTTTTGGATAGGCTTTGTGTGGAAAAATAAAAAATTCAACCTGACTCTTTATCTATCAAGGGCTTTGAAAATGTAGGAAAACAACTGCTTGGTGTGATCAATTTTCCTATTACAAATGGAAAGGCCACATTAGAAACACTGATCCATGAACATTATGCCTCACGATCTTTCATACAACCTTCTTTTAGGAAGATTGTGGATTCACACAATGAGTGGGGTGCCTTCTACTCTTCATTGTGTAATGAAGTATGTCTACAACAACAAATTGTACACACTCAAAGTTGATCCTAACCCAAACAATTGTTTTAAAATTGACAAAGGCAAGGAAAATCCTTTGAAAACATTAACAACAACTACACAAGTAGAACCCATGCAAGAACAAAAAAAAGATAGACCCTTCACAATGATAGCACTAGATGATTTGGGATTGCGGAATTTTGAACCAAAATTCAAGGGAGAATACAAGATCATAAACAAAGAGTTTGAAAAGGGAAAAGAAAAAGAGGTAATGACAACACAAAATTCAGACGACCCTTCATCCATATCAACCACTTTAGAAAAAAAGACATGTTACACAAAAAACTTTGACAAACTTAATTATGTGCAACCATTGAATCGAAAACATATGAAGAATATTTACGGAAAAGGTTATGAAATGATGAAACAACTTGGTTATAGTGGAAAAGGATGGGGTTCTAGAGAGCAAGGTATTTGTGTCCCTATAGAGCCTCACATGCAAGAAAAGACTAATGGACTTGGTTATTTTCCCTTGAAAGAAACAAACAAGCCTTTAATCAATATCAACACTATCACAAAATATTCCTCTAAGCCAACTTTAACAAATTAGTGCATCATGAACTCCTAGAAACTAGTGGTCTTGATTGTTATCCTTTGCAACAACTAAAATAAACAAAGAATTTTTTTCTTAATGTCAATGTCATCATGCACAACACTAATGATTTGAATTTTTTAAATTTTACACCATATTGTAAAGGAGAGAACAAAAACTCACAATCTAAAGAGTTTTGCATAAGTATGATAGATTGTACTAAGCAATAGACATATTTGCTGCAAAAAAAAGAAACATCTTCTACTTTGGATCAAGAAGGTATCTTGTTGAGACTCCTCCAAGATTGTTTGATATCTCTCCCTCCAAAAACACAAAAGAAATTTCACTACAAGAGTTCATTTTGTGCATATCATAGAGTTCATGGCCATTCTACTAATGAATGTAGGGCTTTAAGTGATAAAATTCAACATCTTAAGGAGTGTGGTGCTCTTCCTTTTGTTGAAGCACCTTGTTCCTCTAATTGATAATTATTTTCACTCTAGCATGTTTTGCATCAATCATCTTGGCTCACCCTTGTCCTGCACGAAGTGGGGGAAAGGGGTTAAGTAGCCTTTTCCTCGAATGTCACTTGTCATTGTCTCTTTTGGGTAGTTGATCACCTTTCATCTACATATAAGAGAAAGCTTGGGATGTGGATGACATGCCTTAAGTTGAATCACATGCGACATACTTATTCATGATTTAGTTTGATTTGGAAAAATATGACTTGGCATAGGGATTTTCCAATAACCTCTCATATCTTCTTCTAATCTAAAGAAATTTCTCAGAAAAATGATGTTAGCAACCACTTTAAAGTGGGGTCATACATCAAAACTCATGTTTCATTGTGTGATTTATTTATTCTTGCGATGCATCCTTTTCTTGCTGGTTTCATTGGGCTTGATTTCCTCGGAGAGCATGATATTTTAACTTGTCATCTCTTGGAGACATTAGGAACAATTTTCCCTAAGAAGAGACCTTGCATGAACTAAGAAAAATCCCTTTGAACATACCTTACACTATTTCACATTTACAACATTGGTTATATGGCCACCTTGCATAACACACTTTGCATGCCTGTAGAGCCATCTTGTTTGTTCATAAGTTCCAATCATAGAAAGTTTTCCTTGTCTCATGAAGCTTGAAAATCATTTTTGTGTGGCGCCTTATCAAAGTTATCAGGAGGTATAACTTTGGTATGGTTGGATGAGAATCCAATCTAAGGGAATGACTTTCCCTTAGCCACTTGTGTGTGTGTGTGAGCACATATCAATCATATGTGTCTCACCTTCTTGGATTACTCACCCAATGGAAAACATGAACTTTTGTTGCCTTAGAGTGAGCATGCACTTTTGGACAAACAACCTAGATATGATCCACATCATCTTGGACAAATGGTCGAAGCTTGATCCACTTGTATGATGCTGAAAGTGAAAACCTTGAATTCAAAAATGAGAATCAACATGCATTCAACATCATATTAGTGAAGTATTTACAATTGAACACAAATGAAAGAAATGAATACTAATTACTAAGAAATCAAACACATGCATTCAAAAGGAAAATCACTCCATTGTTATCCTATCTACAAGATCTTCTCTTTGCTCTCAAATTTTTACAACAAAAGCACAAGAGGCTATGTAGAATGGATTTGATCAAAATGAAATTAGGGTCCCTCAAAAGTGAGGAGGAAGAGAGCTTATATAGATGTCCTCACGGGATGGATTCATGTTGTGCGAAAGATTTGGGATTAAAGAGTGAAGTAGAGAAATGCATATTTTAATGAAATTGATTGAAATGAGATAGATAAATGAGTGGGTTTATGATATAATATAGGTTTAGAAGCTTAGAATGAAGATGTATTTGCGAATTAATGGACGATTTAATGAATTAAATGATTTAATGTAATGGATAAAGATTAATTGATCTAATGATTTGTGAATTTAGACAAATGATTAAATGGTTTTATGTATTTAAATGATTTAATATGCATAGATGTTTTAATGATTGTATTTTGAAGTATTGAAATGATTAAATGCAAAAGAAATAAATACAACACAATCAATGAGACATTGCATTAGAGAATTCAAATCACAAAACTAATCAAATTGAAACAAAGCAAATTCCCTAAAATCATCCCAGTGTTTCCTATCTTCGGGGATTCGTTAAATCATGATGGCTCTTAAATTTTTGTATGCACTATGACTATTAGAATGACAACCTAAGGAACAAAATGTTGGAAGATGCAAGAAATCTATTCCTACATGATGATCAAATTATATGATTTGATTTAAATGATAATGATGTTGTGATAAGGATATGATGCTAAAGACTATGATGCAAATGTTGTATGAAAACTGTTGTGATAACTAAGATGCAACTAATATTAAAGCCATAATTATGCTAAATTAAATGCTTCTAATTGCTAATTGCTAAATGCTTGGAAAATGCTCTCAAATGCTCAAATAAAATTTCTACAGAGTGAGATTGCTCAAAGTTGGGATATGAAATGTTGGAGAATGATGTTGTATTTATAGGATTTCCAAGGCATAAAATGATGTGGCAGCAACCAATGGTTAGGATTTTAGCTGGAGAGATGAACAGTGGAGAATGAATAAGTTAGAGGGAATAATGGAGAGTGTTCCCTTTAATAGAACTTTTTTCCAAGTGTGAGAGAGAATAAATGGAGGAAGAGAGCCAAGTGTCTCAATTTTGTTTCAAAATTTTTTAAGGAAAAATCTCATTTAACTAGTAAGAATATTTAAATTCATGAGACAAATGATGAGGTGGCAAGAGGAAAAGTTGTAGACATGTGAGTAAGTTCAAATTTGGAATTTATTCAGATTTAGTAAGAAGATATTAATTAAATAAAACAAACTTATTTGAATTTGTTTATTTAATTAAAATTTGAGGAATATGATTTAAGATAGAAGAATTAGAAAATGTGAACTATATAAATAAATTTAGAATTTATTTTTAAGTAGACGAAATAAGAGGTTTATTAATTAAATGCCTTGTATTTAATTAATTAATTATCGTGACCTATTTTAGGTATATAAATTTTGCCCCTCTTTCAAGTGATGTGTTTACACATTGCTTTAAAGAAAAAATTGTTGGTGATGCTGATAATTTTTTTTTTTATGTGCCCCAAACATTGATTTTTGAGTGACAATGTATATATGCCCCCTCGGGAGATAAATCGATGAATTTTTGAATTTTTAGGATTTTTTTGAATTTTTTGAATTTTTTATGATTTTTTGATGATTTGATGATAATTTCAATTTTTATGATGTTCAGATGATTTATCTCCTAAAAAAAATGATATTGAACCTGCCAAGTGATGAATTGATGAATTAAGGCCCATTTTGTAAAATAAAATAAAATCAATCCCACTTAATCTCACTTAAAAGGTTAAAAAGAATGTGATTTGAGCTCATTTGTGCATTTGCATTTTGAAAATTAGAGTGAGTGAGCAAATTTTGAGCAAATTTGGCAAGATGGTGATTTCAATTCAAACCCACCAATTCGAGTGTGTTCAACGTCACAACCGACCGACCACATATGCACCTTCGGTACATACACTGAAAAACTCCCTCATAAATTTTGAATCTTGTTTTTCATGCGTTTTTCATGTTTGAAATTCTATTTTTTGCGTTTTAGCACATTGGAACCCTGATGTAGCTCATTGAATGCCTCTTCTAGCGCATACAATAAATTAGCACATAGGGTTAGATTTTTAGCACATCCATGCAAAGTTATAGCGCATATAGTAAAGTAGCACATCCATACTTAGATTAAGCACATCTAATAAATGTAGTAGTGCAACTGATTTTGTAGCGCGCATAGGTGATGTTTTGTGCTGCATTAGGTCAAAGTTTTAGCACATAGATCATTTTAGTGCATTGATACAGTGAAATGGTACATTGATGAAATTTGATGGCGCATAGAGAGATTTAGTGCTTTGAGACCCTGTTTTGGTGCCTTCATGAAATTTTCTAGTGCATACATGATTTTAGCACATAGAAAAACTGCTTTAGCACATCTAATCTAGATTGATGAAATGTGAATTAAACACCTTGATTTTGATGTTTGTTGATCGTGTCAACCAATGTTTTGACGTTGTTTGATGATTGACCTCATGATAGGTGAGGATGATGAATGATAGATTGATAATTTACCTTATGATAGGTGAGGATCAATGATAAACACTCATGAGATGTGATCAAAATCTCATCAAAGCTAATTAGGTTGATAGGTTGATTGATTGATTGATAAGATTGTTAATTTGCATTATGTTATGATGATAGGATCCTTCGACAATCCTCATGTCACGAGAGTGTTTCCTGAGGACCCAAGATTTGATTCCACATCTGGATCAGGGTGCTGCCACAATAATGGGTTACACTTTTTGGGACATCCTAATTTTTTCCTGAAATCACATATTTTTAGAAAATACATTGATTTATGAATTTAAAGGTTCCATTTAAATTATTTTAATTAAAGAGGTATTGATCAAACCCCCTTAGATCAAACCCCCTTGGATAGAACCTTGTTAGATTTAAACCATACCTATAATCGAGTCTCCTCTACACCTATCAAAATGCTGATAAAGAACCATTTTTGATTTACCTTTTTAGTGATCAAATAAATTCATTTAAAATTTATGCTTTGTAAGCCTGTAGCCCTTATTATAGCTTCTAAAAGTATAATTTTAAATATAATTTTGAACCCGATTG
This sequence comes from Sequoia sempervirens, assembly GCA_007258455.2. Lineage (NCBI taxonomy): Eukaryota > Viridiplantae > Streptophyta > Pinopsida > Cupressales > Cupressaceae > Sequoia > Sequoia sempervirens. Next base: position 11,117 of record VDFB02273852.1, read on the forward strand.
TACCTTTCTTTCTTATTTCTTATGAATGTAGGATTTTCAATGAACATCAAGTTCTTTATTTCACACATCTCTGAAAAATAGAAAAATAGAAAAAATTCTAAAAGCACATGTGCCTAGGTATTGATGTCCTTATTCCAACAAAAAGAATAAAGTTAATTCAAATGAATGCAAAAGTTGTGTGTCAGTACACCTCTGTCCAAATTATAATTATCTTTGACTTGGAAAATTAATTAAAAAAAATATGTAACAAAAAATTATGAAACAATATCCATTCCCTAGATATTGGTGTGAAAAAATTTGATTTTAAAAATTAGAATTTTATCCTATATAGAAAAAAAGTTACGTGGGCCGAAGTAGACACCACTTTTTAAAAATGCTGATTAGTAGAAAAATAAGTTATTAAAAATTACATAAAATGATTCACAATTTTTTTTTAATTTTCTTAAAAAATATAATTAGAATCTACACAAAGATATCTAACACATAACTAGTTTGATTCATCTTCAAAACCTTAATGGTTTAAAATTTTGCTATAGGTGTAAGAAAGTGAATGTGGGGTGAAAAATCCTGATTTTTTAATGCTCGAGTTGTAAAATTGTAACCCATTGTTTAGGATCACCCATGGGCTAGAATCTAAATGTAATTGGACAATGCGGATTGACTTCTTTCTTGACATGCCCCAACATAGGATTAACAATGGACTTCTGACTGCTTTGGCAGAGAGGTAGCTTAGTGACAATGACACCTTTCACTTACCTACTGGTGAGATGACAGTGACACTAGAGGATGTTTACTAGATTTTGAGGATTCCTATTATCAGAGAGCTGGTTGTGTATGAATCCACTGAGCAAGAAGGTATAGATAGATTGCGAAGAGTCTTCGAGGATGATCAAATTTTTTGCTATGAGATTCCATGGCGAGAGATAGTTGATGCATATGCAACATTTCCATGTGTTCTTGCGAGATTTATTGGAGGATTTCTATGTCCTGACCGTAGGTCAAAGGGACTCTCAATTGGTTGGGATTAGATTTTGGAGAGCATGATTATGTAGGGGACTAGATATGCATGGGGATCATGCATGCTTGCACATTTGTACCATGATCTACATTAGGTTGTGTACCTTAGAGCATCGATTTTATCAGTTGGAGTTACATTGCTACAGATATGGGCATGGGAGCATATAGTTGTCACTCATCCCATTGTAGATAGACAGGGGCTAGTCGGTCATCCATATGTTCATGGATACACAAGTCCAGTTGTCTAGCATAAGCTTGGAAAATTGGAGTACTAGAGGAGGGTATTGGATGATCTGAGTGATAAAGTTACATGGAGGCCATATCTTGACTGTGAGGAGTGGCCATAGGATGACACTAAGATGGCCTATGTGTGCATGGAAAGATACCTAATTGGGAGGACTCTATTCGTGATGGACAGATTCCTTCTTGGGAGAGTAATGTGAAAGTATGACAAAGTATAGGGCATGCCCCAGGGAGTGGCTCTTTATGCATGGAGATGGTTGGATATACTAGAGTGGGGACCCACTTTATCATATGATGCAGCGGTTGAGGAGTACTAGGGGTTACATGAAGTGATATGGGAGTATCACAAGATTATGCCCACTACTTCTTTGTGCATCCCTTCTTGTAGATATCTAGTCTAGAGGAGCCGGTACCTACATTGGATGATGATGAGAGGGCACCACCACATGCACCTAGGTGGAGGAGAGATGGAGGAGATGAGGAGGAGGAAAGAGTAGTGATGATGGAGATGGGGATGGAGATGGTGGAGATGGCAGATATGGTGATGGAGGTTGGTGGTGGAGGTGATGGTGGTGGAGGTGGTAAGCCAACATTATTTCTTAGAGTTCCTCGGAGGAGGAGATAACTAGTGGCTACAACATAGCAACATGTTTAGATATGTTTTCCTTCACATTAGTAAAAGACACAAATAGTTGCATTACAGTCATAGGTATAGGCCTTACAAAGTCAGTTGGATTAGATACAAGGTCAGATGTAGACACAAGCCTAGGCCTAGGAATAGGCACATGCACAAATTGTCATGCTCATAGTAGAGAGAGATAGCCTGGGACAATGGTGAGCAGGTAGAGGGACTGGCAGAGAGACTACAGAGAGTGGTGGAGGGTACTACCACAACAAATATATTTAGAGAGGTTACACATGTCACCAGAGAGGCGGAGTACTACAAGGGACATTATCATGAGGTAGTGCCTCCAGAGTGATGGGTTAATTATGCTCAGTTTTCCAGTGCCCACAGTCATTCTAGGACTACCAATAGGGGTGTTGCAGGGCCACCACCTCGCAGAGATCTAGGGGTAGGGCCATTGGATGGTGCAGCCTAAGGTATAGGGTCAACGTTTTCTAGGGCTAGTAGCACATAGCCATTGTGATTATCCTTGATGTATTTGAGACATTTGACTATCTATACACTGATTATGCTGAAATATTGATTCACTTCCATTTTGAAGTTGTATCTCTCCACCTTTCTAGACATCATTGTATACTTGACATTATGATTTTGAGATTTATATGATATGCAACAATGATTAGTGATCCATGTGCTATCTATATGATCCTATTATGGATGCATTTTATATCTACGTTATGTGTTATGTGATGTTTTAATAAGACTTCTGATCATATCTACTAGTATTTTCCTAAATGCAAACTCCTTTTTGCTAATATGAATGTCAAATTAGTGGTGAACTTTCCCCCTCATTCATCTTAGAGTTCATTTTCCACAACTATTTTCTTGCTCCCTATTCAATTACTTGGTAAGAAAATTTGCTCCTTATTGAATGGAAGCCAATTATGTAGAAAAGCTTACAACACTAATCTATCAGAGGAGATAATGTGCAATTTTTTTACAATTTCAGACCCTTAAACAATTACAATAAAGAAGATGCACATTATAGGTAAAGTTAAACAACATCAAAGATAAAATAAAAACACATAACAACAAATATACGTTGGGAAAACCCTTTCAAGAAAAAAACCCCACACTCCAAAATCCTGAACAATGTATTATCTATAATCAACGGTTACAATACACTTGCAATGTAAGCTTCTATAGGAGTTTATATATGTTACAATTATGGAGTAAATCAGGCAACATAACAGTATCTCAACATAACTAAAAAATACACAAGTGCTCAATATATAAGAGCTTACAATGCATAAAATAAAAATTTCTAAAATAACTACCAAAGGTTGAAGATGCAACATGGAAAGCACAAAATCACTGCAAATGCACAACGGTAAGTTTCTAATTGTCACCTCATGCCAATCTGCAAAATATACACTTGCTAAAATAACTTCTCTTCAAAAACTCACATTCCATGTAAACTCAGCATGGAAATAGAAAAATATTTTATGCACAACTCCATATGTAAAAAAAATCAACTTTCTAACTTGACTCATCATCTAAATAGAAACTACAAGTTGTAACTCACAAAGACAAAGTGAGAATATCAGCAACATTTAATATTTAGAAAAATAAAATCTATGGAAAAATCAAAGGTTGATACACCTTATTTTTCCTAACATTCTCCCACTTGTTGAACACCTTTGAAGAGCCAATGAAAGTAATAGGATTTAACTGCTAGAGGCCATGAGGCCCAAAGAATCTAAACACCATCTAAACTTCTTTGTGCTCATTGGATTTTTCAATGCATCTACAACATTCGCCAGGGTATCAACCTTCTCCAACTTCACTTTTCCATCTTCCATCATATCATGAACAAAATGAAATTGAACATCAAGGTGCTTTGTTCTGGCATGGAAAGTAGGATTCTTTGCCAAGAAAATAGCACTCTAACTATCACAACATATAGTAATTTACACTGCATCAAAACCAATATAAAAACACAAATTCTTAATCCAAATGGATTCCTTGCAAGCATGAGTAGTTTCCATGTACTCTTCTTATGTAGTGGACAAAGCAACTACAATTTTTTGCTTACTCATCCAACTAATAGCACCACCATACATCATGAACACATATCCACTACTAGATCTTCTATTGTCAATATCACCTACCCAATCTGAATCCACATATCTATGAATACTCACTGAGTGTTGAGGTATTATAGGATAACCATGAAAACATAAGGAATACTCAGAAGTAACCTTCAAGAATCTAAACACTCTCTTCACTGCATCCCAATGCATCCATCCAAGATTAGCCATAAATTGACTAAGGACTCCCACTGCTTGGGAAATGTCTAGCCTCATACAGACCATAGCATACATAAGACTACCAACAACACTCAGATATGGTACTCTAGTCATACATGTCATCCATCTCAGTAGGAAATTTTGGATAATCCTCCATAGAAAGCTTCATCCCCTGCATTACAAGAACAACTAACTATCTGCAAGTTGTCATGTTGAACCTCTCCAACACTATATTCACATACTTGTTATGGATTAACCAAAGATTTGTGTTAGCTCTATCTCTTTTAATCTCCATCCCTAGAATATACATCGTTGCACCTAGATCCTTCATCTCAAACTATGTTTACAAATGAGACTTCAAATCTAAAATAAAACTTTTACCATTCCCAAAAACAACATATCATCTACATACAATGCAATTATGAGAATACAACCATTATTAGATTTATAATATACAATGGTTAGATTTAGATCTCAAAAATCTCAATGACAACACATAAGTACCAAAATTTTGGTACCACATTCTAGGAGACTACTTAAGACCATACAAATACTTTTTCAACTTGCAAACCATATTTTCTTTACCTTTAACCACAAAATGCTCTGGTTTTGTCATAAAAATATCTTTCTCCAAGTCACCATGAAGGATTGTTGTCTTCATATCCATTTATTCCACCTCTAGATCATACACTATTGCAAGTGACAATAGGAACTAGGTAGATGTCATCTTCACAACAGGAGAGAAAATCTCACCATAGTCAACTCCCTCCACTTGAGAATACCATTTCATGATCAACTGTGCCTTATACTTCTCAACACTGTCATCTTGAACAAATTTTCTCTTGAACACCCATTTACATCCAATGGGTTTCCATCCTTCAGGAAAAGGTACTAGATCCCATATATCATTTTTCTTCAATGCAACCATTTCTTCATCCATGGCTTTCATCTAGGAATCTGCATCACTCATACCCATAGCCTTTGTAACAGTCCTAGGCTCATTAATGTTAGCAATCAAAGAAAAAATAGAACTCAAATCAAACAATGAATAACTAAACCTTTCAGGTGAATATCCAAACCTATCAAGTTTCTGCCTATCTTGTAGAACTCCTTGCTTGGGTGAAACCACAATAGTGGTTTACAATTGAATTGAGGAAGGAAAATCACTTTTTTTGAGATTTCACTAGCTAAGGGGGTTTGGTCGAACCCCTTAAGACATTCGGTAAAACCACATGGTTCGGTCAAACCATATGTTCGACCAAACCATCTCACGGTCAACGCAAAATATATTATTTTAAGGGGTTCAGTCGAACCCTGGTTTGACTCAACCTCTTTGAATCAGGTCTTTTTTTAAAACTCTCCCATCATTGTCAAATGAACTGACAGTGAATAGAAGAGTGGTGTGAGAGAACGTGAATAAAGCTCCTGAACAACGAACGACATAATCTGGGACCCCTTTTCAACGTGTACCACCATATAAAGGTTCGACCTTCATAACTAGGTTGGTATTATTCTTTGAATCCTCTGTTTGTTTGAAAAAAATCCTCTAAATGACCATTTTTACTACTTTGTAATTCTTGTGCAACAATATATGTCAAAATTATACCCATTTCAAAAAAAAAAATCCAAACAAAACCAAAGACATTACCCATTTCAAAAATAAGATGTGGAATTTTCTAATTCAAATGAATACAAATTGGTGAAGGATGTGGAATTTGGCTTTACAACTATGAATTGCATTTGCTTGAAAGTTTCTAAAGCCTTTTAAACAAAACCCATTTTTTAAAATTTGGATTTACAGCTACTAATTACATTTGCTTGAAAGTTTCTAAAGCCTTTTAAAAAAAACCCATTTTTTAAAATTTGGATTTACAGTTGCTAATTGCATTGCTTGAAAGTTTCTTAAGCCTTTTAAACAAAAGCCATTTTTTAAAATTTGGATTTACATCTGCTAATTGCATTTGCTTGAAAGTTTCTAAAGCCTTTTAAACAAAACCCATTTTTTAAAATTTGAATTTATAGCTGCTAATTGCATTTGCTTGAAAGTTTCTAAAGCCTTTTAAACAAAACCCATTTTTTAAAATTTGGATTTACAATTGCTAATTGCATTTGCTTGAAAGTTTGTAAAGTCTTTTAATTTGGATTTATAGCTGCCAATTGCATTTGCTTGAAAGTTTCTAAAGCCTTTTAATTTGGATTTACAGCTACCAATTGCGTTTGCTTGAAAGTTTCTAAAGACTTTTAATTTGGATTTATAGCCAAAAATGAATTATAAACTCTTGTAAAATGAAAACTAAACGAAATAGCTTGCATTAACTAATTACTCCTCTGAACTTACAATGAAATTTTCACTTACAATCAAGTCAATTTACATAACTTTTGAGAACAATAAAAATAATATTATTATCATAAAATATTATGAATCTAAAGCCAATGGTGCTATTTGAACCACCTTAGAATTACAAACCTTGCGGCTAAGAGAACCACCTAAAGCTCAAACAAACAAGCATTGTAAGAGCCACCTAAATAGCAACTAAGTGAAGTTCAATTACAATCTGGATGTGGAATTTTCCATGACTAGTTTTGAGGATTTCATAGACTAACTAGCTATGGAAATTAGGGGGTTTCCATCCTCCAATACCTCATGGTAGACAAATAGGGTGTCCAATATATCAAGGAGTAAAATTAATGGATAACTAAGCATGTCTTCTCTCAAAACCTATCTTGATTAAATATGTAATTTTCAAATTCTTTTATTTCCCTCTAAACTACATGTACAAATAATCCTTGATCAACACCCTAATTGAAATGATCAACTTATTAGATAACACCTACAACCCCATCATTAATTGTTAAGTAAACATTTACACTTCCCTAAGTTACTTTCCCTAAGCCCATAGTAAGTGAAAATGGGCATACAGGACAATATGAAATCATATGACTCACCATGTTCTCTATTCTTAGGATTTTGGAGTATATCATTTAATATCCAACCTATATAATTTCATTGTCGATCTCAACCAATCTTTGCTTCAACTTCCAAATCATCCACACAATCTTCCTTGAAATATTCAATATATGTGAAACATAATTATGAGGAAGATACAAATAATCCTTGATATCTAGCTTTTTGTAGATCAAAGGATAATATGGTTCTATAAGTTTAAACTATTTCCAATTTTGAAATCAAAATACAATCAATTATCTATTTAATCTCAATAATCATAATTTTAAGGAAAACATAAATTACTTGAATCTTTTTAAGGTCTCTCATTAGATTCTACTTACTCTAACTTAAATTTAAAAAACAACATTAAAATCCACATAAAAAATTTAAAGACATAATATTATTACAATATTATTTAAAAATCTAATTGTAATGAACATGTTATAGTAATAAATATTCAAATTTTAAATATATGAAAATATATAACCAAATGATCCTTAGTTTTCATATATCATTTTTGATGAGAACGTTGAATATTATAATTTTTTAGGCCAATCTTTAGGCACTAATTCACCATTGTTAAAATGATCCTTTAAAGTTTATTCATTTTTTTTTTTTAGGATTATAATTTTTTACAATTTCTATTAAACCAAACTCAAAACAATGGTATAGATTAATATTCTTGTATTTATCCTACATTTGGGTCATGTTTGATTAGATTTACTATCATATTTAGAAGTTGTATTTTGTTATTATATATTTTTTTAACATATATAAAATGTATGGTTGGATTAGTGCAGCACCAGCACAAGATGTTATAACAAGTATACAATATGAAGTCAAACTTTATTAGATTTATTCTTAATAAATTAGGAATAAAGATTAAATTTCTAGCTTTATGCAATCTATAAGTATAAATAGTTTGATGGTAGAAACTTTATACATATAAAAATATGATAAATGTGTGATTATTTTGCTTTCCAATCTATAACTTTTATATGTGCTTGGATATATAATTGAGATGATTCACTCATAATACATAACGATAAAATTCATCCTCATATGGAGGATTTTATTTTGTCTTCCATTAAATTCATCCTCTTTATGAGATTCTTATGGAATATTGATATTCTCTAGTGTGAATTCTTAATTTTAGGCATATCTTAACTAGATAAATTTAGGTTCAATGAAGGAAATAGAACTTTTTTTCACTTACATAATCCTATCTTGAAGTTCATTTATGTTAACAACTATTAAATTAGATATTTTTATCCCCAATTATTTTCAAATAATTTTACACTAAACAACTATTTAAGGATGCTATGTTATAGATTATAGTTGTCTTCCAATTATTTATAAATTGTTCAACCATCTCATGGTCTAAATAATTTTACATTCAACAACCATATCTAAAGTACATTATATGTACCCAACCTCTTTCCCTATTTAACACACTCTTAAACCTTGTTACTAATCTCATTCAAAGAGGTGGATCAACGAATCTTAGAGGGATCTTCATCCATGGGTTTTTTTTATCTTTTTTCTTGACACTGAGATCCACCACATGTTTAGGTGGTTATCAATAGAATTAATCATTTTAGCAAACATAGGAGAGACAAGGGATCCATCAATCTAGGCTCTAATACTATTCTAGAAATAGTAGAACTAGAAGCTAGAATCCTAATAATGATAGCCTTTGGATAATACACAAGTTTTCCTTTTGAAGGGATTGGGGAACACTTATTGGATAGGTTTTATTTACCCTTCACCACATTTTGATTATGATTAAGAATTTAAATAATAAAATTCTCAAATTGGTAAAAGAAAAAAATAAGCCCTTGGTGGAGGGGAGCTCATTTTTTTCCCATGTGCAACTCTAATAATAGATATCTTAAATTAAATGAGTAAATGAAAAGGGAAGCTAACAAGTGACATGCATCTAAGATATTTATAAGATAAAAGTGATAGGATAAACAACATTTATAGTTTCCTTCTAGGATGAAATAAATAATCAAGTAGAAACATTTATATACTTGTGAGGAAATCATCTATATATTCCTTCCTCTTGTATTTACTTTCTTTATGAGACTTCAAGCCCTTCATGGATAAACCACTTGTAGTACCAATACCTTCCTGAATGGATTTAAAGGTTAACCTTCTTACTTTTTAACCAAAAATTTAATAACATTCAATTTTGTATAATTTATGGAGCACTATTATTATTTTAATTCAAAATAATGTAAGAAATTTATATAAATTTAAAAATTAAAAAATCCTAAAATAATAGTTTTAAATTAATTGAAAACATGGTTGGACCCCTCTAATTTTGCGGAACTATTTCTTAAAAGCTTTTTTTTTTTTAATTTTATATAATAGGCAAAGGAAGCCACATATGGCATTAAGACCTTCCTTGATGGTTTTTACTAGGAAATTTTTAATTTCATTCTTAGGTAAAGGTATTTTAAATAAAAAATTTGTTTGGAAATCATCTAATGCATAAAGACAAATAATGTCAAACTTAATCCCTTAATTTTATAAATAACTTAAAATAATTTATAACATGGGTAAACACTAGAGTCAATCACATATTCTATTGTATATACTTAAATCAATCAAATTGCATATCATGTCTATCATTCTAATGAATAGCTTCCAAATAAAAGCATCCTTCTAAATAAATTAAAGTGCTGAATTATGGTTAGATGATAGGTCAATTTTACTTCAGATTGTAAAATAATATAATCAATAGACTCATAAGATCTTCTAAACATACAATCAATAGCTCTCTTGCTACTTGAGATTCTTTACCTTTTACATTTAAACAATTAAAATTCATAATTGACCATGGTAACACTTAATCTAGTCTATTAATAAAAATATAAAGCCTTCATTTCCTTCCTCTTTTGAGAGACTTGGATCTACAACCAATTATGTGCATCATTCCATATTTCATCAATGATTTGGAACATCAAGGATTTCAGATCATTGTGCATCATTATACAAAGCTAGTCCATTATATCTAGTTATGGAATTTGTATAGGCAACTTTAAATTTTAAAAAATGTAAGAGTTGATTTATTTTAAACTATAATATCCAAGAAATTTATAAAAATAAGAGTAATAAAATAATTATTAAATATTATCTAAATGAGTAAATATAACCATATTTTCATATGGAGGAATTTATATTATCTATAAGATTTGAGATAATAGAAAAATAATGTACAAGGATTAAATCAAGTCATTTTCTCCTATTCTTTCATTATTTCTTTCTTCTTGTACTAGGGTCAAATCTTCATCTAGGTTCAAGTTGTGCAATTATAAGAAACCTTTGTTCCTTAGTATCATGTTCTTGTACCTTGTATGGTAACTTTCATGATAAATATTATGTGCATGTGTCCCTTCCTCCTATCAAATTTTCTTTATGGATATGAAGAAGTTTATTTCTAATTTTTTGGTTTCCTCATCAAAATATTGCTTCAATAATTTAGAAATCATATTTACAAGCTTATATCATCTCTCTCTTTTTCTTCTCTTATTTGTACCTTCAATAATGACTAAATTGATTTTACATGACCACCAATGTTAAGTAACGATGCTTTCCTTTTATTACTAGTTGTAGGAAATAAATCTTAGATGCAACCTTTATCAATATTTTTTAAGTCTTTAATGGCACATTTTGTACTAGAGTGCACACTTGTAAATTTAAAATTAAATAGAACTGCTTTAGATTATGTTTTGTGTGGAATCTAGTAATTTGAATGTTTTGATTATTAAAAACTAGATAGATGTTGAATTTATTTTTGTTAATGGTATGAAAATATTATTGATGAGTAGATGAATTATTACAACTATTTTAGATTTCTATTCCCTATATCTACATATATTATTTACCAAGGTTTCATTGTTCCTTTAGGTGTACATACATATATATATATATAACATGGAAAATGCAGATGTTCCACCTGAGCCAGAAGATTTGTTTGCAAATACCACTAATGAGATTAAGAAATTGAGAGATTCATTGGCACAGGGTGCAAACCCAGGGGTATATACTAAACCATGCATGTCAATATTACATAGTCTAGAAAAACAAAAAGATGAACTTGAGAGGACTAGTGCATATTCCCTAGATAGAGTAGCTGTTGTTCTTTCCCGCATGCAGGAAGAAGTACATGGTGATGTTCCCCTTAAACAAATTCAAGATATTGTGACCAAAGAAATGATAAAAACCACTTGTTTTCTATTCTATCAACATGTGTGTAAGATTAGGGGATACCAGGTCACTAGATGTGTCAATCATATTATGGCATCATTGATCTACCCATGATTTCTTGCAGCACATGGTCAATACCCAAACAATGACAAGATTCCATTATATTTTGTTTAGCAGTTGTATGCTGAGGTCCATCTGGGCCTCAAAGTCAACTACCTAGACATTCCACCATATGCTGGTCAGGGGTGTGGTAGGATTGTTGATAGGCCCACCTATTGTCAAGCAGATAGACTAGCCCTAGTGTTTAGGGTATTGGTTGGCGAGAGGCCTCATGCTCTCACCCCAACCCTAGCCCACATAGTAGATGAGGTTGTCGTTGCTTCCCAAAAGGAAGCAATTGACACTGTAGGTGCCATTATAGCTACCACCATTAGGATATCTGGTGATCGTGTAGGTTAGTATTTGATGTCTAGAGGTTCTCGATCCATGCCATTTTTAGCACAATGGACCATCATGGATCCTTATACAACGGCGAACATCCCTACTCCCACACAGCTTGACACACTTACAAGAGATATGGCACGCATGACTCTACATTGTTTAGCTGAGGACCTCTTGGAGGCATATGCCTCCATTGAATCAGACTATGGGATCGGTATAGATCATCTTAGAGATCATTTGGGATGTAGAGGTCATTCACTTCTAGGATCCCATCACTCTCAGCCCAGCACTAGTGCATGTCAGGATCCACCTATAGATCATTCAACAGCTACACAGACTATGGGTTTCACTAAGATGTTGATTGATTCTAGTTCGTCATCGCTAATGCCATCTCACCTGCATAGTCCTCTTCACTCATCATTTATGGCATTACATGGGATAGATCAAATGGATGCAGATGTTGGTTCGTCACTTGACCATATAGTTGATATGGTATAGGTAGTCATTTTAGAGGACTTAGGTCATCCAATATCAGATGATGTGCATCTATGTGTGCATGTGCATGTTTCAATTCCTTTTTAATTATTTTTAAATTTTAGTTTTAACTAGATATTCATGTATTGATATATGTATATATATTGTATGTGGACATAGCTCATGTTACTCCTAGCCTTGTTCCTCCAAATCGTGCACATCGACGTGACTCTGTGGATGAATCTGTTGCCAATGGACATGTGAGTTTTAAATTTTTATATATACACGTGTATATGTACATGCATATGTATGCACATAGATCTAGATAGATATTTAAAAATATACAAGTACATTCTTAAAAATAACTTTCATAAAATTTATTTAATATAAATTATATGTATTTAACACATTTTGTACACATTTTTATTTGCAGGGCTTAGCACATCCATCAAAGCAAGACCGTTCTTATTCAGATGGTCATTCGACTAGGAGTCAACATTCATATTAGGCCCTGCATTAGATCTATGATCTTTACTACATGTATTTGCTTATATGATAATCTTTAGTATTCAACATTTGATGATTTTTTCTTATATACATACATTTGGCTCTTTGCTTATATACATACATTTGGCTATTTGGTTATATGATGATTTTTAGTATTCGACATTTGATGATCTTTGCTTATATATAGACATTTGGCTATTTTCTTATATACATACATTTGGCTCTTTGCTTATAACATGTTACATGTTTATACATTGAATCTATTTACATGTATGTATGTGTTTGCTTATGTTTACATGTTTATATGATATATGTATACATTTGCTTATATTCAATATACATACATTTGCTTATTTGATGATCTCTTAGAACTTACATTTCCTTATATGATATACATTTGATCTCTAGTAGAATTTTAGGAAATGAACATGCCACTTTATAATTAAGTTCATTCATGTTGACCACAATAAATAATTTGCATGCACACCCATTGAATTTTATAGTAAGAAGTCAAAAATTATAAAATAAATGACTCTCAAGCTCAAGTAGACTAATGATATTTTATAAACGAGTTATAAAATATAATTATAAAGAAGAGGTAGGAACATTCCTTTTATAATTATATACCATCCTTCAAACACTTTCCCTCTAAGTTATAAATTTTTATGTTAAATTATTTCATAAATAATCTCTTAATCTACACCATTATTAAATTATACGAAAATTTTATTCTTTGAAACATTAAGAAAATTCAATTCAAATTATACCTCTATTGTCTTTTTGACAAGTAACAAAATTCTAAAATTACTCTAAGATATATGTTGCATATCTATACATTAAAAAACAACAAACTCCACAATGAAATAACTTGTTTGATTACCACTTGATTCATTTAATGATCTAGGATGTAGTTATTCCATACACTAGAATAATTTTTTTCCCATATGCATATAGATACAAGCTTATTTTTCATTATTCCATATCAAATTGCAAGATTAATTCACATTTATATCACTTGGAGCTCGCAGATTTTGGAGAAAAGGTTTTTGCACATTTATCAAGGAGGCAAATATTGGAGAAGACAACTTTTCATTTTTATTAATCAAGGAAAAATTTGGAGGAGAATTTAACTAATTTGCTAGAGGATTTGTTTTGAGACATCTTTAACTTGAAGAAGAAAATGGGACAACAAAGAAAAAGAAAAAATGTGTCTCAATGAAAATTGTCAAAAGAAGAAGAAAAAAGAGGTGTGAACAAAACTTGGAAAATTATCATAGAAAGAAACAAGGTACATGCTTGTTTCTTCTCTCTCTCTCTCAAAGTGTGTGTTTAGGACTTTTGGGTGTGTGCAAGATCATGAGGGGCCAAAAGTGGTGATATGATGGGTATTTGTAGTTTATGTGGTGATAAATTTTTTTAAAGTTGATGAAATGAAAAGGGTTTTAAAGTGATTCTTATCTTTCCACCAATATAAATTATGCTTTACTTTGAATTTAGTAAATAATTATTATTCATTTTCTATTTGAATCATGACTAAAGTCTGATTGATAGGTTGATTGAAAAACATCTATAGCTTTCAAATGGTATCACATGTTTTGAATCAAAACATGTGTCACATTCTATGCTTTGCATATTATAGGATTAAAAAATTGAATTCTATAAAGTTTTTACCAAGTTAAGGTGGTTAGACAGATGAGTTTTTATACTTTTTAAAAGTTGTAATTAAAAATTCATAATTAATTGTTTGGAAAAATTACAAAAATATGCATCACATCCGGACATGAGTCCTCTACTTATATGCTAAAAATATTATAATTTTTTTTTATCATTTTATTGTGGTTAGGGTGGTGGAGATAGACACCTATTTCTTATTTTTCCATGAAATTCAAGTATTTGGCATTGAAATTTCAAATTTTCACCAAATAGAATTTTTTTTACAATAAACCTAGTAGTTTAGAAACTACATTCAATTTCCTAAAACTTTTATTCTTACATATTTTTTAAATAATATAGATAACTTATTCAAATTTTTATGTCAAGTTGCCTAACTCTGATTTTTCTGAACTTTTTGCCACTTAAGGGCCTATTTTTTCCATGATGATCCTGCACATACCCTTAAATCATTAACACCTCAATTTTTTTTGCTTGTAAATATGCATGCCTTTTATGAAAACCATGTTAGATTTAACTTGGAAACTTTAATACTAAAAAATAGTCATCTTGCATAGACATTACCTAAATTACTTATCATCTATTTCCAATTGCTTTTGTTCCATGGAATTCTTAAGTTTAAGAATATTTTATTTTATTTGTTTCAACTCTACTTAAATAATTCATAGTCTCTCACTTTCTTTGATTGCATGTAAATTCAAACAAGTAGGAAATTCTCAAGCGGAAGTCAAGCCAAATCTAGATATTGGATCAAACAAATCCATTGAAGAACACATGGAACTTGAAGTTAGGGAGGAGACCCAAGTTCAAACAATGCTTGTTGGAGAGGGATCGAGATCACTTCCTTCTACAGGTATGGATGAGCATATAAAACTAGCTATTCAAAACTTTTGTCACTTATAGCATCATGTCTTATCACTTTGTTTTCTTGCATACATAAACTTCACTTATATAGAATAATCTCTCACTTTTCTTTTCAAAATATTTTGTGACATGTATAAAGGGCTCAACAAGTAGGAAGTTCTCATGCTAAAGTTGAGCCAAATCTAGATATTGGATCAAATGAATCCACTGAAGAACACATGGACCTTGAATATAGGGAGGAGGCCCAATTTCAAACAATGCATGTTGGAGAGGGTCAAGATCCCACTTCCATCCTACTAAGTGGTTTACACTTTTTAAAGAGAGGAAGAGGGTGAAAAAATGACCCCATGGCAAAAATTGGTTTTAGAGAGTTCCACATGAACCTACATGTTCGACCGAACCATAAAGGGGTTCGACCGAACTAGGGTTCGGGCGAACCCATTAACTATTGGGCCCACATTTCCCGCCCAAAAAACAAAGGAAAAATGCATATTAGTGGGGGTTTGAATGAACCCTGGTTCGCTAGAACCCCTGGGGGTTCGCTAGAACCCCCTGGTTCTAGCGAACCCCCTTTTTGCCTAATTTTTTAATGTGTTCACACAAAAAACCTAAAATTTTACGCTTTCAAGCTCCGGTTAAAGTTGAAAATGGGGGAATATTTAGAAACTAAACTTGGAATCCCGAAAGTAGCTAGAGCAGGCTATCCAATGAATACTATGAAAATTTTAGTATGTTTAATCTTATTATCTATCTATTTTAAAGTTTTATTAAATATGGGTTTTCATGAAAACAAAATTCTTTGTTACGCACAGAATTGGAAAAATTGAGAGATTATAAAAAAATTCAAAAACATGAGTGCACTAGATAGTGAAGTCAGCAGTCAACAAAAGAGAAGAGATTTTTGATACATACAATAAAAAGTTATGCAATTCGCTATATGCCGGATTGTCATTTTGATTGACTTTTGGAAACTTGATTAAAGAAATATTCAATAAAAACTATCTAACCAAATGGAAGCACTAGATATCAGAGTTAGAAATCTAAATTTGAAAATTTAGATTTTATCCTTCATGGAAAAAAGTTATACATTATACAGTTATTGCATCACTTTTTAAAAATGATATTTTCAAAAAAACCAATTTTTGTGGGAGATGGAAAGAAGTGCAATCTGATTCCAAAAAAATTGAAAAAATATTTTAGAATCTACAACGAATAAAATGTGACAAGACCCTGGTTACATCATCTTCAAATTCCTTACGGTTTGTCGCTATAGGTGCCAGAATGTAGGAGATTGTGTTAAAAAAAATATATGGTCAGTTAGGCCAAAAGTGTAAACCACTATTGTGGGATCACCACCTTTATGCATGAGCATATAATACTAGCTGAAAAGGTGATGAAAAAAATTTCTTATAGAAATTTAGATCATTTACTTGAAATGGATATGGAGAAGCTGAAATGTTATGCCAACCAGCCTTATAATAAGAGAAAGAGGTCAATAACTAAATCTTTAAATGGAATAATCAATCATCATTTCAATCATCTTTATACACTTGGAAAAACCCAATTGTTATCACGTTTACTTCTTCGTAATGAGTTGAAAGAGTCATTACAATTGTTGGGTGTACATTTAGCATCAAATAAGAAGAAAAACATGGGATTACTAAAGGATATTGCTCAAAATGTTAAAAATGGTTTAGATTCTATTGGGAAAGGATCTCGATCAGTGGATAAGGCCACTACAAGAAGGGTGATGTTGACATCTATTGTACATCAAGATATAGCAATAAAAGGAAAAATGACTGCACTTTCGGTTGAAATTGGTTATAGTAGAACCACATTAATAAAATATGAGAAAAAAAGAAAGTTTTTGGATGATATTTCAGAAGGAAATTGGGAAATTATGTGTAGAGCTCCCTTTTCTGACAGGATTGAAGATGTTGTTAGGAACTTGATCTCAATTTTTTGGCATGATCAGGCTCGTCCATCATCAAATACTAGATATGTTTTGAGACACAAGATTGGGCCTGGTATTTATGAAAATCATATCAAACATTGGCTAGACATAACACAATTTGAGATGTATATGAACTTTTGTAATACATATCCTCATATAAAGATTGGGAAAACAATATTTGAAAGGTTAGAGCCATATTATGTGAAGATAAACAAGTTTTTTGAAACTTGTTGCCGTTATCATATTGAATTTGATCTCTACTATCAGGTGTTTTGAAAGATGAGAGAAGAAAGATGTGGGTTTCAAAACTCTCCTCCTAAATAGGAAAGTTTGTTCATAAAGGCTATTTTATGTGATCATGAAAATCGACCTCAAATAAATTGCATAAAAGGAATTTGTGAGACATGGAAATTTGGTTAAATTTCCTTCAAGAAATGAGGATAATGACCTAACAAAGACAATAAATTGCAAGAGGTAAGTACTATTTTTAGAGAGTTTATTTTTTTCAATTTGATTAGATTGTTATTTGAATTCTTTAATGTACTGTTTCATTCATTGTGTGGTTTATTACTTATTCACATATTTTACTCACACAGGTACAAGTATGTAAAGTTGCAAACAAATTTTGGGAAAGAATCCACAAGGTTGAACTATGTAGAAGAGGAGATTCCCATTGGAAAATTTATGGAAGATTTTCAAAAATTGATACGACCATACATACATCATTCATTTTTTGCTAAGTGGCAAGCACAAAAATTCCAAACATTGAGATGCTCCCACTTGGAAGCAGTTCTATCAATAGTCAACTTCTTGAAAATTACTCCTTGGTACATCAAGGAGATTCAATTAGAGTATTACTTTTCAAAGCAGATCACTATTATGGTTTATGTGTGTTATTGACATGCACAATCAAAATTGGATGGTGTTGAGAGTACAGATGAAGAATGAGCCATTAAGAAATAATATCACTTTTACATTAGTGATGATAAAGAGCATTGAAGCGCTTTTTTGTCCAACTTGTTTCTCTACAATTTTTTTTTGAGGAATTTGAAGTAGGGGTGTAAAATTTGAAAAGGGTACATTGTGGTCTAATGGATTAATGTGGCACAATTCAAATCTTCATGGCCATTCTATGCACTTTGGAATATCATAAAATCCTAGAAAATACCACATGTTTGAAGTTTTTTTTTAGAGTGGGCATGGAAAGGGTGAGCATGATGGAGCAGGAGCTTGCATCAAATGAGATTTAAGAAAGCATCAAATGAGTTATCCAGAAGATCATATAAACAATGCACATGATGTTGTTGAATGGTGCAAGAAACACTTTGCATCAAATGTGGTTGGCACATCTTCAAGAACAAACCGACACATTCTACATAGAGTGTTTTGGGAGATATCAGGTATGTATAAATTACATTTTTCAAAATTTTCAATTTTATTTGATTAAAAAATTATATATATATATACATGTTTGTTCACTTAATTTTTTTGTTGTACATGTATCTAGGTGAGGATAGAAGATCATTGCATGGATGGAAGAGGGTAGAAAAAATAAGATCTTTGCATTGTGTTAGGAGTTCACATAGTCGCCATGGATGGAAATTACACACAAGGGATTACTCTTTTTTTTGCACTAAGTAGTGCATTGTAGGAAATTCTGATCATGCATGCAACAACGAAGAACTTGGATATGTTGGTAAATGGGATATGGTGCCACTATTTGTTTTAGAAACATATGATGAAAATGAGGAAGAAAGATTTGAAGCCATTCCTTTGATTTCAATTCATTATGACAATATACCAGGATTGGTTAGAAAAGATACATGTGTAACTTTTCAATAATTTAAATATTATATATATCTAGTTCATGATCTTTAAAGCCTAGAGACATTTCTAAATTTTTTAGAATTTTTTTTGTGTTCCCATGGTGTATAGGAGATGTTTTTGCAGTCATACCAAAGCCTGGAAACATCAAAGGTGTTAGCTATTATTTATTGCACTGCATATAAGAGAGGAATAAACCAACACAACCTCAAATATATAAGAGTGATGGAGCGTTATTTCCCACAAGTGAGTTTCAATTTAAAATTATATATACATTGTGTTCACATGTACACATTACATTATAAACATTAAATATATATATTGTAAAAATTTTGAGCACAAAAATGTTGTACACGTTCATATGTCTTACCAAGGAGGTTCATGTTTACCATGCAGGTTCTATTATAGTGCAAGGGACATATCTAAAACAAGTCAAAGTTGTTCAACACATGATTCATTTTGCTGACTATCAACCTAATAACAAGGTATATCAATATAGTCACTTGATAATTGTTGCCGCCCTACATCTTCACGCAGTTCCACATGCACATAGCTGAGGAAAATGGAGACTAGATAGTGTAGATCATCAAATAATTCTACATGTTATTGAAGAGCGGGTTGAACCAAAATCTTTGACTTAGATTATATCCATGATTTTCAAGTTCACTTCTAACCTTATACATTTTAAAGTGAGAACTTATAGTAACTTGTACATAGTTGTAAATAATTTTTCTTAAATTACAAAATTATATGTGGGTATGTGTAGGATCATCATGGAAAAAATAGGCCCTTA
>VDFB02273853.1:0-154746 GCA_007258455.2 Sequoia sempervirens
AATCACCTAGAATTTTTAGATTATCAATTAATCCTCGAAATTTTTGGAGGGAAAATTATCCATCTTTATATTTTTTAATCTCTTTATTTGCAAATCAATCAAAGAACAATGCACAAACCAAAGAACATCATAGATACTTTAAATTTTCATTTATATATTTAAACAATAAAAAATATTTTATCGATTTAGATTTATTTATTGGGGCATCAAATTTCACAATGATTTAGTTTAAGTTATTTGTGCTTTGAATAGTGGATATCTAGACATTGAATTGAACTCTTTTGCACAAAATATTTCAACATATCTACATCATTTCTTTTTATCATTTTATATTTATATGTTTTATTGAATTGAATATGCAAAATAGTAAAATTCTTGACACCACCAGCTTCTCTAAATTTCAAAGCTTAAGCTTTTAAGCTTAAGTTGTATTACAAAATTCATAGGACCACCTACTTTAAAATATTCTTAAAAAAATCTCAACAACACCCACTAATTTTTTTAGATAGCCCCCCTCCATAAGACTGTACCTTAAGCAACCACATTAGACCTTCCTCTTATAAAATACTTCTATAGAATTTTGTCCATATAAATAAGAGCCCCAACTTTGTACATTTTGAATTTTAGATTTTAAAAAAATAGCCATTGAAGTGGAATTGAAAATTTCTTCTACCAACTAGAAAATTTTACTACTACATACTATTCATCTATACTTTTTAAATTTACACCAATAAATATATATTTTTTTAATTTAATTTTTTTATCCTTGCTTCAAAACAATCTTAAAACCACTATTTTCCTAAAATTTTAGACTTTTATATTTTAAGTTAACCTACCACCAACTTATAAAAATCCCTAAAAATTCTTAACAAAACTCTATAAAACATTTAGAAAACCCCTCCATAGAAAAACACCTAAATACCTATATATTTATGGCAACGAAAGGGGCAGTGAAAATTTAGTAGTAACAGCAGATTCCTATGGAAAATAACATTAGGGGTTAACTGAAATTGAGTTAGGATTGATGTCTTATTCCGTTAGTAGAAACAAATTTATTTGAAGGATATTCGAATTGAAAGCACAAATGGGAATTTACAAATTTGTTAAGTATAACCTGCAAAAACATACAACATATTGTATGATTGAAAAGAATCTAGCAAATCTTATACACCGAGAATGTTTTAATGGATAGAGGACAAACTCATGTTCTGCATGTATGTTTGATCTTATAGGTATATAAAATCAAAGAAGATAAGATAAATTAATTAATTCATTTTGTTAGTGTGGTATAATAGTTAGATTGAACAACTTTTAAGAAGTTTCTAGTTTAAATTTTCATTTATTTTTATATTTTTAGAAGAGATTTTTTCTAGTTGAATATTTAAATAAGTTCATTTAAGTAATGTTGTTTAAGTTGTAATGATAAATATTTAAGACATATCTTTTTCAATAAATTATTTGAAAGAGTCGTTTTACTAGTCAACTCTACTTTTGTGAGTGTATACTCACAAACTTCCTACCTGGTGTATCGAGCATTTAGGGGTTCTAGCAATCAAGATCACCACAAATATTATTTTTACTTTATTTAATTTTCAACAAGGGATAATATGGGCTAATATGTGGGAAAATAATTGTTTTAATTTGCAAAATATGTAATTTTCTCCTATGATGACTTATAATTGTGAATTTGGAGGTAAATCAACTTTAGTAAGAGTTACAAAAGCATCTTAAAGGAATATTCCAACCTAGGCATCTTTTTCAAGGTGGGGACCACTTTACCATGCATGTTCTTGCATGTCGATTTTTATGATTTGCATGCTCTTGCATGTTGGGTGCCTAAGCTTGCATGTTGGTGGATGTTCTTGCATGGAGTCATCGGAGCCATCAGAGATTAAGGAAAAATCCAATTTGACCAAATTTGATTAGTTGAAGTTTAGGTGCCCATGTGAAGGCTATGTGAACATTTAGAATATTTTTATTATTTTATGATTTTTCCTCAAATTGGGATGCGATTTTTCCAAGGTGGTAATTGCATGTTATTTTGGGAAACCAAAGTGGTTTTCTCATTCACAAAATTTTATATATTGAACAAGATTCTACTAGATTGGATAAAGGATTTGTGAATCCAAATTTGCAGATTTATGTGAGGAGATTGTGAATCCATATTGTTGATTTATGTAATTAGGAAGCCCGTGTTTAAAAAGGAAGCTTGTGAGCTCCTGCATTTTGTAATCCCATTTCATATTTGTTGCAATAAAATATAGTGTTTTCCTTCTTGCATATGTTGTGCAAATTTGAGTTATGTTATGCATTTTCAAATTTGTAAGGGGAGTCCCCTTCATCAGTCTCCAAGCAATTCAAGCAAACAAGATCCAAAACCTTGAGGTGGTGTGCATGACTTCAGTCCTTCAAGGAAGTCATTGAAGGGTTGTGAATTTTAACACTTTGTTGATTCATCATTCCTTCTTATCATTTATCTTTCCTATCATTGACATTGCCATTGTGGAAGTGGAAACACTAACATAGGGTTTGACTATGGCAAGCAAGATCATTTATCCTTTCAAAGCCCTATGCCTTGTCAACTCATGGAAAATCACCTACATAATTATTTGACAATGATCCGACAAGTTTGCAAGCAAAGCCAAGAGTCTTAGATCTAACATCAGAGGACTACACAAATAGATTCAAGACACCCCTGCAAGGAAAAAGATTCACTCTGATCTTCCTAGATTTTCCTACAAATCTTTTTTACATATTTTCAATTGTCAAAATCTTGCATTTTTCATATTAGGTCACATAATCTAGTTAGGTAAATCAAAGCATATCAATTCCAACCCATTCCAAGACTCAAAAAGATGCAAATCTAGGTATAATTAGCTCACCTTCAGGGTTGAAAGTCAATCTAATCACCTTGTTGATATCCATCTTAATAAAACATTAGAAAAAGAACCACAAACATCACACAAATAAATTAGAATCCTAGGTTTTATACATTAAACTTAGGGTTCTTTATTTTCTTTGTTTCATTTTGGTGAACTTGACCTGTTAACATCATATGCCTTATGAAAATTTCATCCTATATTTAAGTTTTGCATTGCATTATTTTGCATTGTTCATTTAGGGTTTCATTTTTACATCATAAAAACATACAAATTCAAAAATTTGTATATCATATTACATCATAGGTTGCATTAGGGTTTATTTTAGTCATTTAGGTAAGATCTACATTCAAAACTGCATTCATAATTATCATTTATTGTTCAAGAATTATTACACATTTGTATTTGAGTCACATTGTCTTAAATAGAGCAAATTCTAGAGATATATTGACTTTCATAACCATTTTCACATAGAAACATAACCCTTAGACAGACTAATAAACATTCAAACTTTCTGTTTTCAAACACCCTATCAAGGACATAAACACCCTCGGGCGCCTTTGTTCTGCTACACTTGGATTAATTCTTTTTGTATAATTCTCTATCTTTGTGTCTCTAGTTTGTATATGCTTGCAGACCTTTGATTTGGAGTTCTTAATTGCATTCATTTAGGCATCTTTCATATAGCTTAAAAAATGAAAAAAGTGCATTGTTTAGTTTCAAAATTGAATCAAAATCATCATTTTTAGACTTCTACATCTTAGAATCAGTCAATTATTGCATTTTACTTTTGGAAATTACATTCAAAATGGTCAAAGAAATTTCAACATTGTTGCCCATTTGTATTTTGAACTTCATTGGCATAAATTGAGCAAATTTTAGAAACACATTTACTATCAGACATGTTTTCAACTAGACCCAAAATCCTTGAGCAAAATCACACATAGTTAGACTTTGAATTTTTGGAATAATACAAGGAATGAATCCTTTTAAAAGATGTGAGTTATGGATTTCAAGAGGATTCCCTAAAATAGTTATGTTTTAAGTAGAAGTTAATTTACTTCAACTATATTAAAGGGAGTTAGATTCATATTATTTTATAGACCAATCAGTTTTAAGTGGGTTAATTGTCTTTAGGTGGATTTAATTAATGTAGTGTTTAGTTTAGTTTTAAATGGTGAAATGATTTAACATATATTGTAGAAAATTAACAAGAATTGATTTAATTATTTTATATATTAATTATTTTATTTGAGAAATAACTTACGAGGATTATTAACTCAAATTCAAAAAAATTATCATAGGCAAGATTTACTCATATAGTTTTGGAATAACTAATCATATAAGTTTAGAATAAAGTTTCAAAATATTTCCATTTAGTTTAATTATTTTAATACTAGGGGAAAAAAATTGTTGTTTTAATTCTATTTAAAATTAAGAATAGATTCAATATTATTACATTATTTCATGAAGTTGTAGATTAAATTTGAGAGTGAATCATTGGTTAAAGAAAATGTTAAATTTTTAAGTTAAAAAATGGTTTCTTTGTTCATCTTGTTAGTTATAATGAATGTTAGATGATTATTTTAGTCACATGTTAATATAATTATTAGAAATTTGATTTAATTATGGTTAGTGTTTTAGGCACCAATTCATGCCTTGATGGTGTGACCCCCTCATTCCACATATAAATCCTAAAGGGAATGTCCCTTGTGTGGATTTCTATTTTGATGCATTTCTCATGAAGACATCTACCCTAAGTGGGCATCCACCATTGTAGGGTGTGCAAAATGGGTTTTGCAACACCCACCATGTTATTTCTCTTTCCTTACCTTTAACTGGCATGCTTGTGATGGCATTGGACATGGAATTTCAACAAGTGCACATGTTATCATACCATATTGAGGATGTTAAGAGCTAGTGATTTTGGTGATAATACAAACAAATCTAGTTGGTGTGTTATGTCTACTTGTAGAATGTGGGTATGACAAATCCATTCAAAGTAAAGTTAATTCCATTAACAATTGAAAATAGTAGAAAAATATTAAAAAATAGTATATTGATGATTTTAAGAAAATATGCAATCCCAAAATATATATTTTTTGTCTCATTAAAATGTAAATAAGGCATTTAATTGGTTGAACAAGAAAAACAAATCTTTTTCCAACTCAACTCATAGTCTATAATGTAAACATTTTAAGAAATATTTTGACAATCTACATGTTATATTTCTTGATTTTTGCACTCAATTTAACCCAATTCTTATGACTAAACTTGATTTTTTGTTTATTATTAAGGTAGAGAACTAAAGATAGCTTGGGTAGAAGGAGGAGATATATTTTTTTCAAGTGTAAGAACAAGAAGATTTTAAAAATGAGTGAGTATTGGTCTTTGAAGAAATTACATGTATTTGAGGTAGATGATTTAAAATGGATATCAATGCCTATAATATTTTTATGAAGATATAAAATTTGCATCTTCAATCTCTTCAAAAGAAAGGAGTTAGTCCAAAAATAACTAAAATCAGGTCAACATTTTTAGGAATATAATTTTTAACTCTCTCCTAGGGATTCTTGTATATCCTCCCATTTCCTCTTTGAAGATATTCCCATAGAAATATTGAAACAGTGAAGTTCTCTTAGAGAGATCTATGTGAAGTGAACCTTAGTCATCAAGAAATGAGCATATTTTCTACTTCTTATATTTGTAATTGAAGTAGTTGAAGAAGAATTTAGAGCTAAAATTTCTATCCCCAATCTAGTGGAGTATTTCTCTAACTCTAACTACTTTTCCTATATAAGTGTCAAGTTTACAGAAAATAAATTTTATAGAATAAATAGTGGCTTGAATTATAACATTGGCAGGGTCAGAAGCACATTGTTTCTTAGCATTCTCTAATTTCGCTTACAGAGTTTTCTCTTTACATTTATATTTCTTAGCCATTCTACTACCAAATGAGAAGAAATTTAGTAATTGAGAGAGAATCAAACCACCAATCAATCAACGATTCCCCTTCTTATGGATGAGGGATTGAATTCTAAGTTCCCAATAGAGAAGGAAAAAATAATATTCTTTAGGTGCGAAGTATTCAATGTGGAATATATCTAGGAGGGTGAAGTAATAGAATGACAAAGGGATATAGGGAAAAAGATGAGTAAGTGATAGAAAATGATGGTGGATGAAATAATCTACCTATAGAAGTACATCAAAATGAGAAGGAATTAGAGAAATATTATGAGAGATATTATATTTGTCCAACCTGCTGAGTTTCTAATAGGTTGGTTGAATTAAATAAAGAGGGAGAAGATATAGAAGGTTGAGAGAGTCTAGCTTTCATAATATGAAAATCACATATCAAGTGTCTTTTTTAGCAAAAGATGTGTCAGGCTTGTTTAAATAGACTATTGGTTATTGTATTTGGAAACTATGGCCTATAAACTTAATATTCTCTAGCAAAGATTGATTTGAGCCACAATATACTTTAAAAAAGGTTGAAATGTCATGTTCAACTACGATAGTTCTATCCACATAGGATAATTTGAGTGTGAAGGACCTTGAAGATATAATTTAAAGCTCCAAACCTAAAGGTAAAACACTTGCAGACATATAACCTATGCACCATATTACAATCCAACTTTTATTTATTTGACATATTTAAACATAAACACATATCTCTTTCAAATGTCTTATTGCTTCAATCTTCAAATCCCTATTTTCCCAAATCCATTTTTTCCACTTATAAATATTTATTTCTATTGATGACCTCTTTAAAAAAGTCAAAATAATAATTTCGATTTAATATTCAACTATACCATCCATCACATCATTAAACAACTAAATTTCTATTTTTTTTAATCTTACTCAACATTTCCCCCTCTAAAATTATAAAACATTGGTTGAAAGATCATTCTTAATTTTTATTGGTGAAATCATTCCCTTCTTCCTCTTCTTCTCTAAAATACTTGTCTACAATATTAATTTTAAAATAATCATGTCAAAAATGATCATTACCAAAATTTTCATGTAAAATTACCAAAGATTTGAACAAGCTCAAGCTTCAAAACTCTTCTAAGAAAAATTACCAAAGATATGGAGAATATCAAGCTCCAAAATGATGCCATATCCACATTATTTGCATGTACCACTTTATTTTTTAATTTCTCAAATACTTATGTTTGTCGTCTTACCTCTTTCAAAATAATTCATGCCTTAGAAGCAACACTAATCAAACTAAAAATCATTAAAGGTTTCATCTTAGAGTTGAAAGATGTGCTACTAAGGGAGAGGGGCCTATAACGGGCCACCCTAACTTCACACTTCTCAAAGTCTTTTGTGAAAATTTCAAATCACTCCCAAATTTGTACAATAGTATATTTGGCAAGTCCCCTACTTAGAAAAAAAAGTTTCAAAGCCACATCAGCATGCTTTTTGTCAAGGTATCCAAACTGGACCAAAAAAAAGGTGAGACCAATAGTGGGTCACTAAGTCATGTATTATTGGTGCGCTGAGGTGGCATCACATGATTTGTCAGTTTGTGTACGTTATGGATACAAGTGTTTTGCAATAGGATATTAATTGTAAGTTTATTAGATATTAAGCCTACCCACTATGGAGCCCACTCAGGCCTACTTCTATACCCACCATTGGACCCCTAGCCACTATGAACCCCTTTCCCTTATCCTTCACTCTAATTGTATGAGTTGGATTGCTTATACTTATGTAGAAGGAGACAAAAGAATATTCATTTCATTCTTTATGTGTCTGATACTCCAAACCATGTATGGGATTTTAGGGTAGTTTTATGAATAAATGTTGACAACCTTTATAGTAGAAACCTATTTTTAATTTGAAGGATATTACCCTCATAAAAGAGGACATTGTTTAAATATTGTTATGTGCACTATTTAAAAAAAAACATTGGAAGAACGTAGCAAAGTAGGAATTTATGGAATAGCATGTGCCATTTAATTCCTTAAATTACTCCCTTTTCATTGCCACCTAAAAGTCCAATATGACATTCTTTACCAACGATTATAGTTCTAAATTATTATTTATTTAAGTGGATGGCCATGGAATCTCACACCCATTTATTTATATATTAAGTCATACATCAAATTGTGACAAGGATCCCATTTTCATTTTCCCTTATAAAAAACGTTTATTTATTTTTAAATGTATAATTAAAAAATAGGGTGAAAGTTATCTTGAGTTGACTAGAAGATAATGTAGAATAAACTAAAAAATAAGATTCAATGAAACTAACAAACTAATGCTAAAATAAGTTAAAACTGGTTAAGAAATTGAATCTAACACAAATAATGAATCAAAATGAAACCAACCTAGTTTTATTTTCCTAATGGCATATTCTTTCTCTTAACCAAATTTAATTAATAAAAAAAGTGGTTAGATGGTTCTAATCTATAGTTTTATAAATTATGATTAAATATTTAATGTGAGTGTTGAAAATTAAGGTGTTTCAATTTTTTAAGTATTTGATTTGGTTTATTTATTATTTAGTATTTTTATAAGTATTTGATAATTTTTATAATTAATATTTTTACTCATCTAAATGAAATGTTGAAATTTTTGTAAGGTATTTGGTGTTGTGTGTTCACATTTGTTGTATAACTTAGTGCTATCATAAAGTGGATATATTTAACAAATTTGAAGCTTTTCTCTTTTGTGGGATTCTATGAAAAGTTATGATAGAATCTCATGATGCATAAGAGCCAATAATAGATGAAGTTATTTTGGAATCTTGACCAACTATGGTAGGATTTATTATTTTTCGTATAGTGTCTATTTTGAAATGATTTGTCATGACAAGTTGGGTGCCTATATTGAGTGGGTCAAACTATAGGTTACATGTGATTTATTGATTTACTCTTTTTAATTATCTATAAAGAATCTTCAAACGTGGCATTGGAAATTATGCCAAAATTAGGCACCATCTTCTAAGAGTTTTATAACATGGTTTTGAAAACCATTTATAGTTTCCAATTTTTTCATTTGTCTATAAATGAGTATTTATGAAAGTGGGTTTTGATATGAGATTTTGTAGGTACACAAATGATGTTGGAATGTGCTATTTTTTTCAAGCTTATTGATAGTGAAATACTCTTGTACAATCAACATGTTGTAATTTCCTTTTGAATTTGACAATACATTGTGTAAATTTTTGAGAGGGGTTTTTTTGAAAGTATTTTTTCTATATAAATCATTTTGTTATGGCATCATTGTTTATTTATTTATGAATACATTTCTCTATTTTTTTTAATAATTTTGGATTAGAATTATATTTTTTGTACATCACTCTCTTCAAGATTAGCTTAGGAATTGTAGATACCTAAAATTGTCCTAGCTTGTGAACTACCATTTTAACACTAATATTCATTTTCTCCTAATTATTAAATAATGTTCAATTATTTAATTATTGTCTAAAATCATATTTCCACTATTAATTAAATGACTTTATGTTATTTAATTAATTCATTTCAATTAATCTTATTGATTAAAAAAATAAATCCTATTTATTTAATTATATCTTTAATTAACATTCACCCACTCTTCCTAAATTAAGTAATTACTTTAATTATTTAATTATCCCTCTTCTCTCAACATTATCTATTCATCAAAGGCGATTGACTTGGAAGCTAGTCTTTGGATGTTGGTAAAGAGAAGATGGTCACCCTGGATGGTAAGTTTCATTTTTTTGTTGAAGCTCTCCAGTTGATGGATGGTAATGATGTTGCTCACCTTGTGAGGCAGGAGATTGGTAATATTTTCTTGTTGCTGAAGTGGATTCTTAATGAAGTTAAGCATCTTCATATGAAGATTGATTATGTGTCCCGATTCAATGTGTCTCTCATTGATAGTAATAATTTGGAATCATCAGTTGCTAAAAAGGCCAAAGTTATGCATAATACCCTCGACATATTTATGGCTAATGTGGAAAAGCTAAAGGTTGATCATGAATCCAGATTGGTAGCTCTTGAAAAAAAAGTGTCAAAGATTCTTGAAGATATTTCTACCCTAGTTTCTGTGAGTTATGTGTCATTACAGAACAGTGTAGAGGGATTAACTGTACTTAATGAAAAAGCTAGGAAATGGATTGGTAAGTCGTTGCTTGATGGGAAGGAGATGTTGGCCCTAGAGGAAGTGACCTTATTGGGTAATGTTGAGACTGGTAAAGATGATGGTCTTTGCATTTGGACTTGGAGTAAGACGAAGAAAGGTGGAATGGTTTCTATTGATGAGCTTAATGGTGTGGTTAAGATGCATGACAAAGTTATTGCTAGTGATGCAGAGGTAGTAAGAATTCTTAAGAATTTGCAGTAGTTGTTGTCTCTCTTTTTTGTTTTCATTTTTTGTGTTGTGCTTGCTGATTGTCTTATGTTGGTTTAGCTTATGGTTGTTTTTTTGCTTGGGGACTGCTTAGTTTCAATGTTCTTCTTTAATTAGCAACCTACCCCTTTTTGTAATCATGAATAAATAAAACGTTGTATTTATTTATCTAATTCCCACTTGCACATTCCTCAAATAATTAATTAATTAAATTAATTATTATCCTCTCATGCAAATCTAAATTTATCTTCTAACTAACACTCTCTTCCACTCCACTTCTCATGCAACTAGCTAACTCACACTCAGTCTGAGTTATCTTCCACATAATTATGTCACTACTTTAAAAAAACAAACTATTATTATTTATTTAATTATTTATCATTCACTATTCTTCTATAATTAAATAATTATTTTAATTATTTAATTATTCATTAGTTTTTCTTCTATAGTTAAATAATTATCTTTAATTATTAAATTAGTCATGCACACATCTCTAAATTAAGTGATTATTTTAATTATTTAATTTAGCTAACTTTATCCATCTTCTAAATAAATAAAATTCATTATTTTATTTATTTATCCTCATTTTTTCATGCACTAATAATTAGTTATTTGAATTAATTATTATTTTCTCATGCCAAAAGGTAACTTAACTTGTTCTTCTATTTTAATAAAATAGTTATCAATTAATTATTTAATTAAATATCAAACCCCATTCTAATATTAAATAATTATCTTTAAGTTATTTAATTGACCTTTTTCATCATGCATTGATGATTTTTTTAGTGGTAAATATTCGTCAATTGGCTAATAGTTGAAATTTGGGAATCCAAAATTGGCTAATGGTTCAAGCTAGAACGTGACTTGAATTGCCACATTTTTACAAAATTTTATTATAGTCTTATTTAAATCGCCAAATAATCTATTTCATTAAAAAAATTAACTCAAAAATTTTCTACAATATTCGATACATGATTAGATCATATTCGCCTATATTTTATAAATTATATTATAAATCTATATTAATTCACCAATAGTACATAATAATAATTAGTTGCTTTAGGACCATATTTCTAATATTTAGTTTCTACCGTTGATTTATAATATAATCTAATGTCCCTTGTATTCCACAAGGTAAAATGTACCCATGGTCTATAATGCTCATGGAGCCCACAATTTTGGGTCTCATGAGTTTTATAGATTGTGGGTAAATTTTACCTTACAATGTACAACGAGGGTCATTAGATCAATGATCTAAAATCAATTTTGAGACCCATGAGAATTATAGATCATGGGTACATTTTACCTCACAAAATACAATGAGGGTTGTTATACTATATTTTAAAACAATGGTGGAAAGTAAATAGCATAATCTACCCCTTCAACCCATCAATAATTTCCACCCTCGGGCCCCTACTTTTCCATGAGAATTATTTTTAGATTGGATAGATTCACCATCATAATTAATGCATTTTCTTGTTATTTTTCAAGATTCGCCAAAATTTTCTATAAAATTTTAGTGATGTAAAAAAAATTGCCAATAAAATTAATATTTTTTTGAAAAAAAGGAAAGATTCACTAATAGAAATTAATATTTTTTCCTACAAAAATGAAAGATTCACCAGGATTTTAAATATTTTTTTGAGGGGGGTTTCTTCAAGTTATCACTGTCATGCATAAATTAAATAATTATCTTTAATTATTTAATTATCCTAATTCCCTTCAAAATATCTTGACTTAACTTATCTAAAACATCATCCATTAATAAATAAACTTTTATTTATTAATCAATCTTATCTTTGCATGTTCATTAATTAATTAATTATCTTATCATGCAAAAAGAAAACTCATCTTCTATCTTAGTCTTATCTTGCACATTTTCCCATTAATTAATTAATTATATCACCATCATTCCCTCAAATCTTAACTGAAACTCTCTTTTAGTCAACTGATATTGATTGACCACTCTTCTGATCAATCACTTCTCTTAACACTTCAATAAATATCTCATGCAACCAGTTAACTAGAACCCTATAGCCAATTACAATCAGTTAATTGGGCAATCAATTCCTCTCATTTATTCTCAGCCTTTGATCTCAAATCAACACCTCTTAATCCAAATCGTTGATCGAATTTCCTAAAATCTATAAAATCACCATTCATCCTTCTCATTCATAACTTAGAATTTTATAGCGAATCAATACTCTTTTGATTCTTGAGAATTTATATTGATAATTTATAATCTAGCATCTAGGTCATCACCTTACATCAAGTTTTTGCAACTATTATGGAGGCTCTTGTGTTGAAGCAATCTGACATATCAAACAATGTAGGTTACTTCGAATTGGGATGGTAAGGTTGTTTGGGTTTTAGATTTAATTGTTTTTCTCTAAATTGATTAACTATTGTTTAGGTTTATAACTTGTTTTCAATCACATTTCATTAGTATTACTTTCTTGGTTAAAATTGATCATGTGAATGTCTCACAATTTCTTTTGATGCTCTAAAAAGAACAACAACAAGTCAAAAATTTCTTTCTCGGTTAAAATTGATACGAATGTCTCACAATTCTTTTAGTGCTCTAAAAAGAACAAAAACAAGTCACAATTTCTTTTCTTGGTTAAAATTGACGTGAATGTCTCACCATTTCTTTTAGTGCTTTAAAAAGAACAAAAGCAAGTCACAATTGCTTTTCTTGGTTAAAATTGACATGAATGTCTCACCATTTCTTTTAGTGCTTTAAAAAGAACAAAAACAAGTTACAATTTCTTTTCTTGGTTAAAATTGACATGAATGTATCACAATTCTATTTTGTTGTTTTAAAAAGAACAACAACAAAATTGCCATTGCTTTTCTTGGTTAAAATTAACAATGTGCTGGAACATGTCATTTTTATCAGGGATTTAAAAAGAACCACTTGTTTGCCATAATTGGTGCGCTTGTACACATCGTCCAAGTCATCCTTTTTATTTTATTAGAGGGGACTGCTTTGAGATACATCCCACAATGGAGAACTCAAGGCGACCCTAAAGCACGTTTACTAGTGAGTTGTATAAAGTATGTGAAAACCAAAGTAAGTAGCATAAATCTACGAACGCTATACCTTGTGGGCCTACTCTCATGTGAACAAATGGGTCCCTTAGGGGAAGCTAGAGACTTTAGTGTCTTCCATCTGAAGTATACCTGTGGTGTTCATGGTGTCATTAAAAACCTTTGTATCTAGAGGCCAATCCATGTTTTCCAAAATGATTCTTCAAAGTAGTGAATAGGAATATCATCATTCCCAGAAGTTACTTACCACATCTAGTCTATGGCTGATGTGTAAGGTTTAAGATTTCACTCTCTTACAAAAAGCAAAGAGTATCAAGGTGGTACATGACCTTGGTATGTCCTATTTGACCCCTCATAGATTACATCACTCTTTTGATGGTGAGGTAAGCCTACTGTGAAGAAATATACCTTTACTCCTTAGGTTGTAATTGATTAATCTTGTTCAAGCTAGACCAATGAACCTTATTGAAGAAGGTTTGTGTAATATCCCCCTATCATTTGAGTTAGTTAGTGCATACTCTATTTGCTATATGTATCACTTGCAAATCACTTTTGACATCAGAGTTAAACTTTCAAAATTGCAAAATTTGTTAGAATTGTCCTCAAACTGAAAATCAAGAAACATAGTCACACCAGCCAAAAAATAGTCTCTATCATGAATCAGGTCGCTATTGTCTCAAAACAAAGTTGCTATTGTCTAGAATCAAGTCACTATTGCCTTAAATTTTGGTTGTTATTGTGAAACAAGTCACTGTTGTCTATTTTTCCAGTCAAAAAAGAAAACATAGTCGCTACTATAATTTCTATCACTATTGCATATGAAAAAGATTGCTACTATCTCAGATTCTGCCGCAGTTGTCTAAAAAATACATTATTATTGCATTATTTCTTACTTATCATAATTGACCTCAAACATTGTCATAAAATCTTTCTCATTTATTACAAAAACATCACAATCAGATCTACATTAGACCTTATGAAAAATCTTGGACATAAAAAATAAGATATCAAACTTTATTATCTAGCTAGAGTCTTTATCAAATTAGATCTATCTTGTGGTCTTTTTAAATTTAGTGAACATTATCCTCCATAAATTTCTATATTACTATCATCCTCTCTTACTTATACTCACGAGCTGAGTTTAAAGTAGAGAAATAAAACTATCCTTTATCAAACTATTGAGACTTGGCAAAACATCAATCAAATATTGTCTATCCTTGTGTCCATAGATTAGTATTATCCTTAAATTTTCAAAAATCCACTCATACCTTCATCATAGGTTTGAGTATCAAAAACATAGCATCAAGATCTATTGTGCACGTTTATGACAACAACTAGGTCCCAATATAGAAAGTAGATAATGGAATCCAACACAAGTAGCACTAGTGTACCTCCTAACACCAATATAGAAACTCATGAAGCTCAACCATGGGGGTATGATACTAATGCAACTTTGGTTTACTTAACCCCTCAACCACCAACACACAAGCACCCACATTTAACACTCAACCTCCACCATTGAATGCTCATCAATGATCAACTTTTGACTCATCACAACATGACACTGATTTGAACCTCCAACATTAAGCTAGTTCCGCTAATCAACAAAACCAACCACCTAGTCTTACTGCCATGATCATAGAAGATGGGGATAATGAGGAAGAACTCACTAAAAAACAACTTTTAGAACACATCCAAGATCTTAAAATGCAAAATCTACTAGACAAAGCACTTGCATTATATCCTAACACATACTTTCTAAAGCTTGCACAAGGTGGTGCAAAACTACCCACAAAATTTAACATTGAATCTCTTAGAGACCCATCTCTCATTCACATGGATGACCAAACAGTTGTTAGAAAAATCCCAAAATAGGCAGTGGATCCAAAGATACCACCTATCTTTGCAATCAAAGGCACCCATCAATGAACAACCTTATGAACAAAATGTTGATAACCCATTATATAGGCATCCATCCCAAGTAGAAAAAGTAATGATTGCTCAACATAGTCAAGAAAATCTCAGTACTATAGCAACCTGAAACATTCAATATCAAATGCCAAGTCCACTATTCAACATACAACCACAACAACAGAATCAAAACAATCCCCCAACACAACAAACACAATACATACAACAACAACCCTCATACCATGATCCTTCATGTAACACATAATATCAATATGGATCTTCATCCATTCAAAACCCTTAACAATAAGGAGTCCCTCAACAACAAGGTGTCCCCCAACAACAAAGGGTTCCTCAACAACAAGGTGTCCCCCAACAACAAGGTATTCCTCAATATCAAACCTTTGTTCCTTAACAACGAGTCCCTCAACAACAAGGAGTCCCTCAACAATAAGGTTTACCTCAACAACAAGGTACCCCTCAACAACAAGGAGTCCCTCAACAACAATAGCCATACAACGCACAAAAAGGACCCAATCCCTCATCATACACACACACCATGGCTCAAGGACCTTCGTATACCCAAAACCTGTAATATAACTCACAATACACTACGGGACAACAAGGTTACAATATTCCTGATACTCAAACAAACACACCTACAGATGACTTACCATTGCAAATACAAAGCCTTAACCAACAAATATTAGGTATACAACTTCAAAAAACCAAGAAGAGCTACACACTACAAGACATATGTCCATATCCTTTTGATCACACCATATCAATGATCTCCTTTCCCAAGAACTTTGAAATCCCAAAATTTGACAAATACAAAGGAAGAGGGGACCCAATTGAACATGTATGGGAATTTTTTGTATCTTGCATGGAGGTTGCAAACAATGACTTATTTATTGAGACTTTTCCCAAGAAGTCTTGAAGGTGCGGCTATTGAATGGTTCTCTCATCTACTACCTGGAATTAAAACTTTAGATGAGCTATCAGATAAATTCATAAACCACTTTTCGTACAACATTGAACAAGACATAATGGTTCTCGATTTGTACAAATTAAAACAAAACAAAGGGGAATCTTTTGTCTCGTACTTGCAAAGATGGAGGGATAAAGCTAGTAAAAGTAAATGGTTGGTTCTTGAAAAGCAACTAGTTGAAAACTTCGTCTCAAATATTCACATCGACATAAGCTATCAATTAACAATGTTTTTGATATTGGGGAAAACAAATTTTGAAGGGACCTAGAACCCTTAACAGTCAGAAAGTCAAACTACTGAAAACAGCCAAAAAGACCAGACTGCAGAAAAGACAGCCAATAGTCAACAAAAAAACAGCTCCCAAACAAACACCATTAGGTTTTACAATTAGAGTTTCGCTTGTTGGAGCGAAGAGTCATATCGAAAGAAGGCCCATAGGGTTTAGATTTTTTTCTAGTAACAATAATCCAGCCTTCTTCAACTTGTGCTGCCTTAGCCTGCCAAGCCAACCCATCATTTTCCTGAGGATGAAAATCCACAGCCCTAGAGGTAATATCATAGTTCTCCTGAACAGGTGTGGAAATGGCCGAAGAGCTGTCAGAGATGGGAATCGAAGCACCATCACCAGAAATAGAAGTCGGTCTAATCGTTTGCTCAAAATGATTTATCATGGAAGCTCCCCCAGCGGAGGATGGAGAAACCCCAACAGTCAAAACCCTAGCAGCCTGTGAATCAGAAGCCCCAGCAACTTGTGAATCAGAAACCACCACCTCAGAGAAGCTCCTTAGCTGATCAGATTTCTTCTCAACCGTGTAATGTTATGTCCTAACAATTTTGAAGAAATCATTGAAAAGGGTTTGATTATTGAAAGAGCACTTATATCAAAAGGTGTCATAAAACTTTACAACAACAAAGACCAAGCATCAAGTTCCAATGAAAAACCTCAAATTTGGCCCAAGAACAAAAAAGTTACAAATGATGGAGTGGTAGATGCTAAGTTTGTTCAAAACATACAACCGCCTTCCACCAATCCCCAAAACAATGTGCAAAACAATCAACAAACCAATCAAACATGGAACCCTTAAAGAGGGCCACTGAGGCAAAAATACCAAAAAAATGAAAGTACACACCATTAGGGGAATCCATGGATGTTGTCATGCATAAGCTAATTCAAACAAACCTTATCAAACTGCTTGATCAAAAAAAATTACGAAGAGCCAAGCTATAAACCCCCATGGTACAATGACAACAATCAATGTGAATTCCATCGAATCAAGGGACATAAGACAAACAATTGCACGAGTTAAAGAATGTCATCCAACACTTGATAGACAAAGGAGAGGTTGACATCGAGCATCATCCTGGACCCTCTAAAAATAATGACATGGGAACTTACAAGGATCCAATCCCTGACCATTCTAAGGGTAATGGCAAAGGAAAAGGAAAAGATTACTGGAAAGCTGCTTACGCCTATGAAACTAATAAAAACATCTATGTTGTAACAATAGTCAGTAAGAATCCTGAGTATAACATTACAACATGAAGAGGGACAGTTACCATCCAAGGAGCCCCACTTCAACCAAAAGTTTCCATCAGATCCTCCAATGACTACAATTGTGTGGATCAACTGAAGAAAACTCTAGCCCAAACCTATATCCTCGAAATTCTCAAGCTATCCCCTGCACATAAAGATATTTTGGAGAAGGCTCTCCTTGAGTCTTCCATACCTAACGATATCAACACATATCAGTTTGAAACTATGGTTGGGCACATTGCCTCCAAACATCACCTGGTCTTTTCTGAAAGAGACCTCCCTAATAAATCATTCCATAACCAAGCCTTATATCTCAAAGTTTTTGTACATAATTACAAAATAAAAAGAGTCTTGATAGATGGTGGTGCGGGCTTAAACATCTATACCTTAAAATTGGTAAAACAGCTTGGATATTTTGATAAAATTTTATCCAAGATTTATTTCACTAAATCCCTATAAAATGTAATTGACAAAATAAATATTAAGTTCATACTTAAGGCTAGAGATCAAAAGGATATTTGCAATTGCTGGTTGATTACCCTACTCAATGTTTCCTACAAGATCATTGTCAAGGCTCTTGCTCTTAATTTGTGTCATCTTCTTCCTTTGATTGTTTGTCTAGAGCATATTTAGTTTATCAAATCTAGATGTATTCTTAATATGTTCATCATATTTTTGGGACATAATTTGGAGTATGCTAGATATTTCAAAAACAACTCATCTTTGTCAAAATTGATATTACTAAAGCCTAATCACATAGAATAGCCCTTCTTACTTGTCATGCTTTATTTTTTAGGTTTTGATCACAAATTATTGAGGTCAATTGAAATGCTTCTTATTGAGGATTCTACTTATATCATTATAATAACCATCAATCCTCTTTATTTGGGCTTTTTCATTCAATATGAAGAGTGTAGCCCAATGCTCCTACGTTATATGTTCTAGTTGTTGAAGTCTTTGTTTATCTTTCACCCATGATGTATCATAGAACTCGTTCAAAGGTATTAATCTTCCCAATTCTTCTCACCTACTTATTAATGATCATTTTAATGATGAATATTTTCTCACTCTGTTGGAGGAAGAGAATAATTTTAGTCATGATCTTCAATGCCTAGATATTTTTTCTCAGCTTCTAGTTTGAGTATTCAATAGAAGAAGAACCAATGTTATAGGCATATTTCTTTCCTAAATTAACATGGTTTAATCATTTTAGTTGGAAATGGATTTATCATGGAGAGGCCTTTAAATTCATAGGCATCCCCTTTTCCTTTTCGACATCTTCCTCTACATTATAGCAAGTTGTTACCAATTGAGTAGAAAAAATGGTTTATTGGATTACTAAGCCTCTATACTGTAGGAAATTCTTAGTTTTCTGTAAAGTGCTAGCATCCACCCATATGTATTATTCATCATGTTAAGTGCCTTCCATGGAACCTTATCAAAAATTAGAAAACCTCCTTAATATATCTTATGAATTCCTTTAGATAAGGTAAAGGCTTTTATAGAGTTGGTTGGGAAATTTGTTGCCTCCCTCGTGATTTTGGAGAACTTGGTCTTATTGACATGCATGGGTGAGGTAAAAAATTATGTGCCAAAAGGATAATTAAAGCCCTAGATGGTTATGAAGGTTGGAAAATTTTATTTCACCATTGTATTTCTACTTTTGTGCCTCATGGGCATAAAGCCTAGAGAAATATTGGTCTCCATTTTATTCATTATGTATGACCTTGTTCAAATCTAGGGTATATTTTTTTATTAAAAGTATATATAAAGCTTAGGAAGTCGTTAAACCATGACTTATATGGAATAACAATGGATTCAAGATTAATTTATCAATTAATCAATAGTATCTTTGGTGGTCTCTTGTGATTACTTGTTGGGTAATTTATTTGATAAAGTTCCTTGGGTTCATGCTTTGATATTTTTAACAAAGATATTAAGACGCTACCAAATATTTTTTCAAGAATCACTAGGAATCTTCTTTCTTGGACTAAACCCAAAATTAAGTATAGACTTGAAACAACTAGGATTTTGAGTCCTTTAGAATTATTATCAACTCTATTCTTATGGTAATGCACAAAATTAAGGTTAGATGTTTTAATCCATTACGTTAAAGAATAGAAATCCTATCCTCATACATTATTCTGTATTAATTATGAAACTCATAAAGGTTATGCTTGGCTTTCACCTCATATGTACAAAGTGCATAAGTTTAATAATAGGTGTGTTCTCCAATCTTTAGTTGACACATGACAATGTAAATTTCAAACTATTTGATTGGTTATTACATTCCATTGAGTTGAAGCTTGCTCCTTTTTCCTTATGCATTTTATATCAAGGTCTTTCCATTGGTTCTAGATTGATTCATTTGGGAGTTTCTAATCCTCGTTTCCCTTTTTGTGAGCACCAAGAAACTCTCAAAAACATCTTTTCTAGTTTCTCCTTAGAGTTGAAGTAGGTTGGAATTGAATCCATGAATTCTTCAACCCCTTTAGACCTAAGCCTTTTTCTTGTTATATGGTTCTTTTAGGAGATTGGACTAGAATCCCTGCTAAATTCACTCATACATGACATATTTTCAAAGTGGAATCCCTATTTAACATTTGGAAATATAAGAATTCTACCATTTTTATGAATGTATTGTTGATAGTAATTTCTCCATTATTCTAAATCTATGATATGTTCAAATGTATTAATGTAGTTACAAGTGCAAGTTGATAAAGGTGCACTTGGAGTAGCTCACCTCTAGGGATTTCTTAATCATTGAGGGAATGCACCTTGTATGGTTGTCATAGTTTCACCAACCTCCTCTCACTCCAACAAGGATTAATCCTTGCAATGAGGGTTGTGACATGACAAAATTCAAAATGCTTGAGGTCATAATGATTCACATGCTTCTCAATGGAGAGCTCATGTTGGTCCTAGGCATCCCATCAACATTGCATTAGAGGAGACCCTAGATGGCTAGATAATCACAAATTCCCTTATCTTCCCATTGTTATTTCTCCTACTAAGGTTACCAATCAACCTCCTAAGAAAGTGTAAATTAATGAAGATCAGGATCAAGGTGCTCTCACTAGCTAAGAGTCTATCCCTAATGGTCAAGATAACTCGAATGTATGGAAACTAGATGACCATGATGTACTTCCTTCTATCGCCTAGCTCTTGCTACTTAGCAGGTTTACTTTTCTCTTTGAATTTGATGTTTAAGGTTTCATCTTGCTTAGACTTTGGGATGTGATTTTCTCTACTCACATTTTTTTGTGATTTAAAATGTTTAAAAAGGATTTTATAGTTAATATAAATATTTATTCATTAAAAAAATATCAATATCTTTTAAATAAATATATATAAGATATCTATTTCAATTTGAAGACATTAAGAAATTTAATTTCCCACCTCCTACCATAATATTTAGTAGCTTAACATATAATATATTTATTATAATGTAAAAACAAGCATTGATTATGTATCATTAATCTACAATTGTATGGATTTTCAAAAAAGTGTTGGTGACAATATATTTGACAACCTAAACTAGATTTATAGTAACCACTTCATTATTAGATAATTTAAGTATAATCTAAAAATATATATTATTCTCATATTTTTATTTATTAATAAATTTAATTGACTTTGATTTGTATTGCTTTTGGATCTGATTGTGTCAAAAAGTTTTTAGCATCAACATTTTGAATCACACTCTGTGATCCATCATCGAGATGAAAGAGAATAAGAGGTGAAGAAAATGATCTTTGCGAGCTTAATCCTCACCAACTCTAACTGTTTAGCTTTGAAACAATTTTCCCTCCCATGAAGGGTATCAATTAATGATAATAAGTTTCCACAATCCATATCATAGATCTGTATTGTTTCTAGATTTGATTGTGTCAAAAGTTTTTAGCATCAACGTTTCGAATCACATTTGTGATCCATCATCAGGATGAAAGAGAGCAAGAAGAGAAGAAAATGGATCATGGAGTGTGATTTGAAACGTTGATGCTAAAAACTTTTGACACAAGCAAATTCAAAAGCAATACAAATCTATGATATGGATTGTGGAAACTCATTATCATTTATTGACTTTGCCAAAAAATTACTAAATTGCATTACAATATGTTACAAAACTTGCACCATTCTTTATGAGTGTTCTTTACTAAATGACTTGCAAAGAGTCCTCCATATTATACGCAGTCTACCTATAAAAAGAAACTTGCACAACCCTTTTATTATGATTTCTGAAAAAACTCTACATACAGCGATGTGACTCACTCATATTTAAAACCTGATAGTAGCCAAAGGTATATCACTAAA
Organism: Sequoia sempervirens; assembly: GCA_007258455.2. NCBI lineage: Eukaryota > Viridiplantae > Streptophyta > Pinopsida > Cupressales > Cupressaceae > Sequoia > Sequoia sempervirens. The sequence continues at coordinate 22,022 of VDFB02273853.1, forward strand.
CCAAAGGATTAACGTGTAATACGACACTTAAAAGCATATTAAAATTCATTGGCACAAGTAAAGCTCACAGGTTACCTTGGATCATCCACCGTCTCCTAACAGAATCTCAAACCTTACCAACCTTAAAGTATAGCGGAAACTTTACAGCCTTGGTCACATGGAGCGGGGCTCCCCACGCCGCCTCAAATTCTGCGCTAAACTCGTTTAAGATTTCTTCCCTGCCCACCAAAGTATGCCTCGTTCTGAAAAATCCCAAATACTGATCAAACGTCCTCTGCTCTTCAATCTCTATTTTTATCGCCTGCACTTGTGCGAACGGAAACGGTAAGGTCTCATACTCCTCCTGCACCAGTTTCGCAGCCGGATGGGCAAACGGATAAATTCTGCGAAAAAACCGCTCAAAAACGGCGTCCACTGCCGGATCGACGATGGGCTTCCAGTACGCCCAAACGGCAATCACGCCGCCGGGCTTCTTCAAAACGCGCTTTACCTGCGGGTAAAATTTGTCCAAGTCAAACCAGTGGACGGCCGTGGCGACGGTGACGAGGTCGACGGAGGAATCGAGGCCGACGATGGATTGGAGTTGTTGGTCGGTCATTGACGGCGCCGTCACGGCGTAGGTTATGTTGGGGCGCTGCTCTGCGTTTCGAATCTGCTGGTCACTTGTGTCTGTGGCCACCACTTTCTTGTAGTACTCTGATAACTACTTTACCATTAACACTCATCAGAGAACAGTCTGTGATAAAACAAAAGAGGTGTAACAGAGAATGTTTAATAATTTACCTGAACAGCGGCTTGGCCGGTGCCTGTGCTCATACATCCCAGGCGAAATCATGTTGCGGAGTGAGGGAAGAAAGAAAGGAGAAAAGGTGAGGGGGATAGCGGGGCCTGAACTCTGCGTAATTTTTGGCCACTGTGCCATACACCTCTTTTACATTCGGTAACTTGTTGTCATCCATGGTTTATGCCCGGACAGAGCTTTGCCTTTATCATATATATAAAAAGGGAACTGTGATAAAATTGTCAAAAAGAGTTTGATTGTGAGACTGAAGGACTCATTTTCTTTGGTGATGAAAGAAGAGGATGTTGGTATTGGATTAACCCCATCTCTTTCTTTTTTGAACGGATGAAGCATATTCGTTCTGAAAATTTTGCTTCTCGAATTTAATTTAATTTTATATCGAAGTATTTGATAAAAAATGATTTTTTTAGTTTTTAATTTTTTTTTAAAATGTTACTTAATGAGAATTGATGTCTTATAATATTTAATCTTATTTTTTATAGAAATTGTTTGATAATAATTAATTTATAATTTATTTTATTGAAAGTGAAATAACTCTTCAATAATTTTAATATACATATATCTTCACTAAAATTTTAAATATATAAATTTTACTTAAATCTTAAAGTCAACTTCATCTTTTATGAAGTAAAATTATTATTTTGAGAATTAAATAACCTTTCAATAATTTTAAAATTAGTTATATATATACATATATTTAATAAGAATTGATCTTTTGTAATTTTATTGATACTAAATAAACTCTAATAATTTTAAGATTAGATTTAATACACAAATTCACACACACATATATGTATGTATATTGGTTATATATACTTATATAACATACATACATATATGTTGTTACATATATAATATAATATATATAATTATGTATTATAAAATATATGTATATATACATATATTTAATATATACAATAATACATGTATATGTATATTTTTTTTGTTAAATTAACATGGTAAAGGTTCACTAAAAAAAATATCACTATCAATAAGCTCAAGGATTCCTTCATCATTATAGAAGGTTTTGTCTGAAGGAAAATCTTGTTGGTCCCAATCAATAAGATTGGGATAATGGAGGTCAAGATGAATGATAAGGACAATGTGATCATGGAAAAGGTTGGTGGCAGTGAGCTCTTCATGAGGATAAGTGGTGGCATCTACCTCATCGTTATCAATGTTAAGAAAGGCATGTCTAGCGGTATCAATAATATCCACAAGGGCATCATAGAACTCATCATATGCACCATATCATAACCTAGTAGTGTTGTCATTTAATAGTGGATATATGGGATTGAGAGGGCCTTACTCATGGAGGCCAAGATTTTTTCCTTTATATGTCATGTTGTGATACATGCACAATATAATGGGATACTTGTTTTCCTTTGAACAGACAACATAGTCTTCATCTTTGTAGAGCCATGTAGCATCAAAGCCATCAATATATTTATCAATGAGGTAGCTAGTATGGATGAAGGTAGTGAGATTACATTGCAACAATAGCAACGCCTCTTATGATGTTGGCCAAGGTTGGCCATAGGATTGAGGGGAGATAGGACGTTTACATTTGTGGAGGGCTTTGTGGATATGTTCTTCTCCACACCCTTTTTTGAGGATTTTAAATGTGGATTTGAGGGCTTCCCACTTTGGGGTTGGATTAGATGGTGTGGAAGGGAGATCAAATGGGTCAATGTGAGATTTGGATTAGGTGGAGGTGGAGTTGGGAATGCCTTTAGAAGTTAAACAATGCAAAAATCTATCATATTGTCTTTCTAACATCTCGTATAATTGAAAGGGGTGTACATCTATAGGAACAGTTTATCTCCACCCCATTGCATGGGAACTTAATACATTAGTGATAGGTGGATGGGATGGCTTTCATGTTAGGTCAAGAACATGGCACAAGGTTTGCTACAATACTGGACCTACCTCAAGAGGTAGAAAAATGGTCCCCATTGATTCTCTTTCTACATTATCATAAACATAATAAAAAGGATCACCATAACCATTATCAAATACATTTATTGGGGTTTTTCCATCTAGATTTTGGCACATCTCGTCGAACCTTCTTTTTCATGTCCTATTATTGTTGTTTGATGCATTGTTCACATATTCCAAGCCTTGTTTGATCGTCTCAAACTATATTGTGGATCAACTTGCTTACCTATGGTATTGCCATATTTTTTCTTGCAAACCAATAATTTATTCTCTATTCAAATCACATATTTTGTTACAAACTTACTACTTGACCATTGAGCTATTTATTTAATATTTTTCTTCTTCTTCCCATTTTGTGATTTTCTTTGTTGAATGAAATCTATACAAAATTTGAAACAAAATTAATGGCAAGGTATGCTTGGCCTATGACAAGATTTGGTTTATTTGAGTGTTCTCTTTGAATTTACTTTGAGTCTCTCCCTTTGTTTTGGCCTTGTCTTGACTCTATATTATTTGTATGTAGAAAACCTCTTTTATGTGCATTAGCACATGTTGTCATGATGACCATCAACCACATTTTGTATCAATCCATTATTACCACCATCATCATGAAAAATATCATGACTTAACTTAGAGGAAATTGACCTAGCCTTTGAATGTAAGAGACATCTAATCTAGCATATGATGAGACTATGTATCGGTATAGGTCCCATGGACATATTGCATCCCCTCCTCCTTACAATTTGAGCAAGTGGGACATCATCTAGACATTTGAATTCACTCTCTATCCTATCCCTCCATGGACATGCCTCATAGATTTTGGGATAAGCCTCTAGAACTTAAGCACATCGAACACCTTCATAGTTGTCAACATTACAATAGCCATTGGCCTCCTAGAGAGGATTATTGTTCTTCTCCCTTCCCCTAACTACATTAAATCCCATTTGCATGTGACTACCTCTACATGGTCCACATAGAAGCCAACACTCTCCCACTAGGCATAAGGATTATCCATTGCCTTTCAAGGAAGCACAAAGGCCCTCCCATCCTAATGCCCATTCAATGGATCATAGTTACTCACAAAGGGATCATAAACCTCACATATTGAGCTTGAGCCGCTAGCTTATCCGGTCTTTGGCTTCATCTATGTATGGTAATAAGGATGATCATCACGCCTCATAGGGATCTTTAGAACCCCCAAGATGGTAGTCCTTACTCATGCACAAAGCATTAATCTCACTTTTAAGATCCACCTCCTAGGCATCCTTCCTCTCCAAGATTAGGAGGACTAACATCATCATAGTTCCATAGTGATATCTCTCATTACAACCCCAAGGACACTCATCAAGATGAGTTTCCCTCTAGATATCACCTTTTTTATTCCAAGCAAAGGGATACATGGCATGATCAATATCCCACTTAGAGGGATCATTCCCATGGGCTAAAATATTTGACAACTTAGATGATGTGGTTTAATGATAAGCAATATATTATTAGATGGGTTTAAGTGTGACTTAAAAAAAAGAAGGTATTATTATCATGTTGTTTTGGTTTATTAGGAACTTTCACTAGCTTACAAATAATATACCAAATCGTACATCCAATATTACGATGTGTTAAAATTAAAAAAATCATGCTACAGCTATGAGCCCGTGGTCTATTGGTGAAGTTGAATGATTTGAAATAAGCCTACCAGGGACCAAGTCTAGTTGAGTGCAAGGCTCCAACTTCATAAGAGCTAAGATCGGGATCATGCCTAGAACGTCTTTGATGGAATGGATACTCCTTAGTCCTTGGATCAAGCCAAATAGATTTCAGCCTATTTGAATTGATATAAAAATTATTAAAAAAAAACGTATTAATCTTTATCATATATTCTTTATTGAATGACTTATCATATAATCTTACAAAGAATCCTCCAAATTTTAAAGAAAGTTGGACTTACAGAAACTTTATAAACAGCAATGTCAGTGTCACTTTCACATTTAAAGCCTGGTGGTACCGAGAGGGATATCACCAAACCGTAGGATTAACATGTAAAGAGTCTTTCTTTTGTTTCATACCTTACCAACCTTAAAGAAAAGAGGGAACTTTACAGTCTTGGTTTTCAAAGCTAAAGTTTAAGGACTTACAGAAACTTTCTATGCAAACAGCACCATGTCACCTCACTTTCACTATTTAATCACTGGTGGTACCGAGAGGGATATCACCAAACCGTAGGATTATAACAAAAGTCGTCTTTTCTTACCATACCACCAACATTAAAGAAAAGAGGGAACTTTACAGTGGGTCACGGAGCTCCCCTCCGCTGCCTCAAATTCTGTGCTAAACTCGTCTTTTTGGCCCACCAAAGCTTGCCCGGTTCTGAAATATCCCATATACTGAAATCCTCTGCTCTTCGATCTCCATTTTTGTTGTCTGCACTGTGCGAACGGAAACGAAACTCTCATACTCCTCCAGGACCACTTTTCGCAGCCGGATGAAAAATCGGATAAAAAAAACTGCTCAAAAACGGCGTCCACGCTGGATCGGATCTGGGTTTCCAGCCCACCCACAATCACGCCGCCGGGCTTCTTCAACACGCGCTTTACCTGCGGGTAAAATTTATCCAAGTCAAACCAGTGGACGGCTGTGGCAACGGTGACGAGGTCGACGGAGGGAATCGGGACGATGACGTGCAGAGTTGGTCGGTCATTGACGGCGCCGTGATGACGTAGGTTATGTTGGGGCGGTGGTCTGTGTGTTGTATCTGCTGGTCACTTGTGTCTGTGGCCACCACTTTCTTGTAGTACTTCGATATCTGCTTCACCATTAACAGGCTGTAATAAGACATACAAAGAGAAGAGGCGTGATAAAGATATGTTGAACAAGTTCCACTCAACCTGCTTGGCCAGTGCCAGTGCCGACATCCCAGGCGAGATCATGGTGTGGAGTGAGGGAAGAAAGGAAGGAGAAAAGCTAAGAGGGATAGCGGGGTCTGAACTCTGCATACTCTTTGGCCACTGTGCCATACAACTCTTTTACATTGGGAAACTTGTTGTCATCCATGGATTATGCCCCAGACAGAGCTCTGCCTTTATCATATGTATAAAAAGGAACTGTGATATAATTGTCAAAAAAGAGTATTTATTGGGCTGCAGAGTGATATTAGAATTAGGATAGAAGACCAGTGGTTGAGCATCTATTCATGGTAGCCAGGTTATTTGTCATAATTTGATCCACAAGAATTTTTTCTTATATTTTGTCTTACATTAATTTTCTTTGGTGATAAAGAGGAACGTTGGTATTGGATGAATACCATTGTTCTTGAAGCATACTCATTATTACAATTTAGTTTAAAATTTAATTTAATCTTATTTTATATGAAATTAATTGGTAAATTTTGATTTTGAATTTTATTTTATGAAATTAATTGATAAAAATTGATTTCTTATAATTTTATTGAATTTTAAATAATTTATCAATAATTTTAAGATTATATATATGAATTCATATATTTATCTATCAATTTCATTGTATTACTAAGTCTTTATTTTACGAGTAAAATATAGGTTTGTTCTAAAGTGTTGAAAACTACGCATATTTATTATTCTTCATGCTAGATGCCTTCCAAGAAATCTTATAATTTTTTTAAAAAAATAGTAAAGATCTCTTATGAGCTTCTTTAAAACAAGATAAAGGCATTCATAGAGTTGTTTGCGAAATTGGAACTACCTCTCTCATGATTTTGGAGAGATTGGTCTTATTGACATGCATTGATAGGGTAAAAACTTGGGTGCTAAAAGGATAATAAAAGCACTAGAGAGTGATGAAGCTTAGAAAATTCTAATTCATCATTGTATTTCTACTAGTGTGCCCCATGGGCATAAAACCTAGAGAATTTTTGGTCTCCATTTTATTTATTATGTATGGTTCTATTCAAATCCAAGGTCCATTAAAAGTATATGGAAAGCTTGGGAAGCTATTAATCCCTAGCTTCATGCTTTGATATTTTTGACAAAGGTATTAAAGATGCTACTAGAAATTTTTACAAGAATCACTACAAATCTTCTTTCTTGGCCTAAAACCAAAGTATAGACTCAACAACTAGGATTTTGAGTCCTAAATCATTATTGATTTCATTTTTATGGTAATGTTGCAACAAATCGGGGTTAGATGTTTTAAGCCATGGTATAAAGACTAGAAATCCTATCCTAATACACCATTTTGTAATTATAAACCTCATAAAGGTTATGATTGGCTTTCACCTCATTTGTACAAAGTGCATAAGCTTAATGATAGATGTGTTATCTAATTTTTAGTGGCACATGGTGGTGTAAATCATAGACCATTTGATTGGATATAAATGAGTTGAAGCTTTCTCATTTTGCCTTACACATTTTATATCAAGGTTTTTTTATTGGTTCCAAATTGATACATTTGGGAGTTTTTAATTTGTGTTTCCCTTTTTGTGAGCACCAAGGAACTCTCAAACATCTTTTATGGTTTTGTCCTAGAGTTCAAGTGGGTTGGAATTGAATCTATGCATTCTTCAAGCCTTTTATACCTTAACATTTTTCTCGTCATATGATTCTTTTAGGAGATTGGACTAGAATCCTCGCTAAATTCACTTAGACATGATATGTTTTCAAAGTGAAATTCCTATTTAGCACTTGGAAAGATAGGAATTCTACCATTTTTATGAATATGTATTATTGACAATAATTTCTCTTTGATTTTAAATCTATGATATGTTCCAATGTGTTAAAGCAATTACAAGTGCAAGTTGATAAATGTGTGCTTGGAGTGGTTCACCTCCAGGGGCTTCTTTATCATTGGGGTAATGCACCTTATATGGTTGTCATAGTTCCACCAACATCCCCTCCTCACTCCAACAAGGATCAAACATGGTATAAGTCAAAATACTTGAGGTCCTAATGATTCTCATACTTGTCAATGAAGAATTCATGGTTGGTCCTAGTGATCTTGTCAATATTGCATTAGAGGAGCCCTTGAATTGACTAAACAATCACAAATTCCCTTATCTTGCCTTGGCTATTTCTCCTACTAGGCTTACCAGTCAACCTCCTAAGTGTAAACTAATGAGGATCAACATCAAGATGCTCTCACTAGCTACGAGAAAATGACAATTTATTTATTATAATACAAAAATAAGTAGGAGTTGTGTATCAATAATCGACAATTATATGCATTTACATAAAAATGTTGGTGAAAAAATATTTGACAGACTAAACACTATAGTTTAAAAGTAAACACAACATTATTAGATGATTTATATTAGTGATTTATTAATAATTTTGATTGGCTTAAAAAAAAAAAAATACTAAATTGTACACCAAATGTTAAAATTAAAATGGAACTCGCACCATTCTTTGTGAGTGTTCTTTATTGAATGACTTACAAATACTCCAGATTATACACCCGCTAACACAATCAGTCAAAATTAAAAAGAAACTTGTACTACCCTTTATTATGATTTCTGAATAACTTTACAGACAGCCATGTGACTGTCACTGCCATATGTAAAGCCTGATAGTACCCAAAGGGATATCACTAAACCAGTGGATTAACATGTAATACTTGATACTTATAAAACATATTAAAATTAACGGCATAAGTAAAGCTCACAGGTTACCTTGGATCATCCACCGTCCACTAACAAAATTTTCAAACCTTACCAACCTTCAAGCAGAGCGGAAACTTTACAGTTTTGGTCACATGGAGCGGAGCTCCCCACGCCGCCTCAACTTCTGCGCTAAACTCGTTTAAGATGTCTTCCTTGCCCACCAAAGCATGCCTCGTTCTGAAATATCCCAAATACTGATCAGACGTCCTCTGCTCTTCAATCTCCATTTTTATTGACTGCACTTGTGCGAACGGAAAGGGTAAAGTCTTCATAGTCTTCCAGCAGCAGTTTCCAAGCCGGATGGGAAAATGGATAAAATCTGCGAAAAAAATGCTCATAAACGGCGTCCACTGCTGGATCGACGCTGGGCTTCCAGTACGCCCAAACGGAAATCACGCCGCCGGGCTTCTTCAACACGCGCTTTACCTGCGGGTAAAATTTATCCAGATCAAACCAGTGAACGGCCGTGGCGACGGTGACGAGGTCGACAGAGGAATCGGGGCCGACGATGGATTGCAGTTGTTGGTCAGTCATTGACGGCGCCGTCACGGCGTAGGTTATGTTGGGGCGGTGCTCTGCGTGTTGAATCTGCTGCTCACTTGTGTCTGTGGCCACCACTTTCTTGTAGAGATTTGATAACTGCTTTACCATTAATACTCATCAGTGAACAGGCTGTTATAATACATATAAAGAAAGAATGTGTGTTCAACAAGTTACCTCAACGGCTGCTTGGCCAGTGCCAGTGCCGACATCCCAGGCGAGATCATGGTGTGGAGTGAGGGAAGAAAGGAAGGAGAAGAGGTGAGGAGGATAGCGGGGCCTGAACTCCGCGTAATGTTTGGCGACAGAGCCATACACCTCTTTTACATTTGGAAATTTGGTTTCATCCATGGTTTAGGCGCAGACAGAGCTTTGCCTCTTCCACTATTATATAAATAATGAAATATAATAAAATATTGAAAAAGAATCTTTATTGGGCGGTAGGTGAGATTTGAAGTACACACTCAGAAATTGAACTTTCTCATATTTGTTAAGAATTCATTTCTTGGGGATGAAGCATTCTCATTTGGTCAATTTTACTTTTTGAATTTAACATTTTTAATGGTAAGAATTTATTTTTTATAATTATTTTCAATTCGATCACATTTTTATGAAGTTATTTGGTAAAATTGATTTCTTGTATTTCTTTTCAACTAAGAATTGATTTCTAGTTTCTGCCTTTATAAGGTAGGGAACTAATGTTATCGCCTCAATCTTGCATATTAAAATTCATCATTGGGAACGAAGCCCAAATAAATTTTCCATAGTTTTGTTGATGCTGTGGAAAATATTTATTAAAAGGTAATTATCATTTTTTTTCAATTTTGTCATTGGCTGGTGGTATTTTCCTCGTGGTTTTGCCAATTTGGAATATTTTTTAAATACTAATAATAATAATAATAAAATTTGTTGTAGGGAGCTTTGCTATTGGAAATATTTCATGGGTTTGTTGTTGCTAATAGTCGTGTCTTCGTATGCACTCTGTGTGGGGACGCGTGGCATGTTAGGCAATACATTTGCATTTATTATTTGCGAGTTCTCATTTATGGTGAGTAGACTGAAGCGCAACCGTCATTTGGTGTGAACTATTAAGTCTGTTGAGCAAAGAATTATTTGTGTTGTTTATTCGTTTGTCGAGGTTGTTTGATGAGGTTGAAATTTGTGTCTGTTGAGAGGGTTTACGTCTATAGTGTTCAAAGCGACAAATGTGGCATTTGTAAGTTCCTTTATCTTTTGCACTCTAATTTTTTGGGTTCTCTAGTGATTTGCTTGGATTGTTTGATGAGGGTAAAATCTATGCCTTTTGAGAGGGTTTATGTCTAGCATTTTCGAATTAAAGCATTTGTAAGTTCTTATATCTTTTACAATTTCGTTTTATATTTGTTTGTATCTTTGCATTTTATGGGTTGATGCCTAGTGTTTGCACACATGCATTGCAACTGCCCCTGAGTTTATTAAGTGAAAATGAAAATTAGGTCAAAGTAATTGGAAAATGTCTTGGTATAAATTCAGTGAATTTGTGTTTGTTCAAAGGGTTTATGTCTATTGTATGGGGAGCGACAAACAAGGCGTTTGTAAGTTTGTATGTCTTTTACAATTTCATTTTTTAGTGTTGTACATCTTAACATTTTATGGGTTAATGTCTATTGTTTGTTTTTGTTTGCATTTTGTGTGTTATGTCTATTCTTCAGTATGTTTGAGTGCTTTTATGGGTTGGTGTCTGTTGTTGAGTTGAAGATTTAACATGAAAATTCATTAATGTCAATTTCTTTGTCAGCCAGTGTTTGTATTTGAAATATTTCTTGGGTTTGAAGTTTTAAGGTTGCCTAGGAAACTATTATTTGCATTGTTTTCTCATTTGGTCAAGTTGTTTGTGTCAGTTTGGTGTGCATGCATTGCAATTGCACTTAAATTTATTGAATGAAATAATTGTGTACGCCTCTGTATTTTGTGGGTTAATGTCTATTGTTTGTTGTTGTTTGCATTTTGTTCATGCATGCATTGCAATTGAAGTAGAATTTATTAAAAGAAAAATAGAATTAGGTGTAAGTAATTTGAAAACGTCTGGGTATAAAAACCATTAAATCTATGTATGTTTGAAGGTTTTACATTTGTAAGGTGGCATGTCTTTTACAGTGTCATTTTATAGTTTTTTACACCTTTGATGTGTTATCTAATTTTTAGTGGCACATGGTCGTGTAAATCATAGACCATTTGATTGGATATCATTGAGTTGAAGCTTGCTCATTTTTCCTTACAAATTTTATATTAAGGTCTTTTTATTGGTTCCAAATTGATACATTTGGGAGTTTTTAATTCATGTTTCCCTTTTTGTGAGCACCAAGAAACTCTCAAACATGTTTTATGGTTTTGTCTTAGAGTTCAAGTGGGTTGGAATTGAATCTATGCATTCTTCAAGCCTTGTATACCTTAACATTTTTCTTGTCAAATGATTATTTTAGGAGATTGGACTAGAATCCTCGCTAAATTTACTTAGACATGATATATTTTCAACGTGAAATTCATATTTAGCACTTGGAAATATAGGAATTCTACCATTTTTATAATGCATTATTGACAATAATTTCTCCTTGATTTTAAATCCATGATATCTTCCAACGTGTTAAAGCAATTACAAGTGCAAGTTGCTAAATGTGTGCTCAGATCGGTTCACCTCCAGGGGCTTCTTTATCATTGGGGTAATGCACCTTATAGGTTGTCATAGTTTCACCAACCTCCCCTCCTCACTCCAACAAGGATCAAACATGGTAGAAGTCAAAATACTTGAGGTCCTAATGATTCTCATGCTTCTCAATGGAGAGTTCATGGTTGGTCCTAGTCATCTTGTCAATATTGCATTATAGGAGCCTTTGGATGACTAAACAATTACAACTTTCGTTATCTTGCCTTGGCTATTTATCTCACTAGGGTTACCAATCAACCTCCTAAGTGTAAACTAATGAGGATCAATATCAAGACGCTCTCACTAGCTAGGAGAAAATAGTAATGTATTTATTATAATGAAAAATAAGTAGGAATTGTGTATCATTAATCTACAATTGTATGCATTTTACATAAAAATGTTGATGACAAACAAAATATTTAACAAGCTAAACACTATAATTTAAAAGGTAACACACAACTATTAGATAATTTAAGTGTGATTTAAATTTATGATTTATTAATGAATTTGATTGGCTTCCCCAAACAAATTACTAAATTGTACACCCAAATGACAATATGTTAAAATTAAAATTAAACTCGCACCATTCTTTGTGAGTGTTCTTTACTGAATGACTTACAAAAAAAATCCTCCATATTATCTACCCACTAAATCAGTCAAAATTAAAAAGAAGCTTGTACTACCCTTTATTATGATTTTTGAAAAACTTTACAGACAACCATGTGACTATCACTATCATATGCAAAGCCTCATAGTACCCAAAGGGATATCACCAAACCATAGGATTAACATGTAATAAGACACTTTAAAAATATTAAAATTAACGACACAAGTAGAGCTCACAGATTACCTTGGATCATTCACTGTCTACTAACAGAATTTTCAAACCTTACCAACCTTCAAGCAGAGTGGAAACTTTACAGTTTTGGTCACATGGAGCAGAGCTCCCCATGCCACCTCAACTTCTACGCTAAACTCATTTAAGATGTCTTCCTTGCCCACCAAAGCATGCCTCGTTCCGAAATATCCCAAATACTAGTCAAACGTCATGTGCTCTTCAATCTCCATTTTTATTGACTGCACTTGTGTGAACGGAAACGACAAAGTCTCATAGGGGAGAGGACCTAGTAGTTGAGCATGTTTCAATAGTTGTGATAGTATTTTTTTATATAATGTTCAATAGTTGTGATAGTAGTTGTTTATATAATGTCCAATAGTTGTGACATGATTACCTTAGCTTAAACAAAATGTATTTCTTTGATCTAAAAAGTAACCAATCATGTGATGCCAGATCAATGCTCAACTACTCATGATTTGAATGCACAACTATTGGTAGCACTTTTTTTTGGGCCTTTTTCGACACCTTGGCAAAAAGCATGTTGATGTAGCATCATATTTGATGATGTGACCTTGAAACAAAAGTTATAAGCAGGGGACTTGCCAAGTAAGTTGTAAAAAATTTGGAGTGATTTGAAATTTCTACGTAGGATTTTGAGGAGCACAAAGTTGGGGTGCACAACTATTGTATCCTCTCCCCTAGTCTTCCAGCAACAGTTTCCAAGCTGGATGGGAAAATGGATAAAATCTGTGAAAAAACCACTCATAAATGACGTCCACTGCTGGATTGATGTTGGGCTTCCAGTATGCCCAAACAACAATCATGTCGCCTGGCTTCTTCAACACACACTTTACCTGTGAGTAAAATTTATCCAAGTTAAACCAGTGGACGACCGTGGTGATGGTGACGTAGTCGATGGAGAAATTGGGGCCAACAATGGATTGGAGTTGTTGGTCAGTCATTGACGATGCCATCACTAGTTAAGAATGTTCCAATAGTTGTTATAGCATTTGTTGATTTAATGTTCAATATTTTTAACAGTAGTGAATCAATAGTTGTGACTTTAAAGTTGTTAGTGTTAATAATGAGTACCCATAACTAAATGAAATTTATTCCTTAGATCTAAGAAGCAACAAATCATGTGATGCCACATCAACACACTATTGGTCTAACTTTTTTCTTTGGCCTTTTTGGGCACCTCAACAAAATGCATGTTGATGTGGCAACATATTTGATGATGTGGCCTTGAAACCTTAGTTATAAGTAGGGGACTTGCCAAGTAAGTTGCTGTAAAAAATTGGGAGTGATTTGGAATTTCCAAGTTGGATTTTGAGAAGCGCAAAATTAGGGTGCTCAACTATTGGATCCTCTCCCCTATTAGATTAAGTCCATCTTTTTAATTTATAGGAATGAAGCATATTTATTTTGATAATTTTACTTAAAATTTGAATTTAATCTTATTTTATATGAAATTATTTGATAAAAATTGATTTTTTTATTTTTTTAATTTTATTTTATAATGTTATATTGTAAGAATTGATATTTTATAACTATTAAAATTCAACCTTAGAATTGTTTGATTATAATTGATTATTTATGATTTTATTTGAAATTCAACTATTTTTTCATTAATTTTAAGATTATATATATGAATTCATTTATTTATTTATCAATTTTACTAAAATTTAAAAATATATATATTTCACTCAAATCTTAAATTCAACTTCATCTTATATGGAATTGTTTGGTAAAAACTAATCTTTTGTAGTTTTATTGAGAATCAAATAACCCCCAATAATTTTAAGATTAATTTTATATACACAAATACATGCATGCATATATGTATATATGTGTATATGTCTATACATGTATATAATATATTAGTTATATATCATAGATTACATATATATGCATGTTATATATAATATATGTATATATATTATATAATATTAAATATTGATATATAATTATTATATAAATACATATACATATGTATATATGTCTATATTTTTTCTACCTTAACATGGGAAAGACTCCTAAGAGCCAATTAAAAGTTTTGAATTAGATCCACTAAAAATTCAATATTACTATCAAAATATACAACTATCTCATCTCTAGAGTAGTTCCAAAGCCCATAAATCACAAGTCTCGCTATTGTAATTTATAACAAGACCAAAAATAGTAATAACCTTGCTAGTTTAATATTGGTATCATTCATCTATGATCTAAGGTGGTGAGAGGATAGGATGGGAAAGAAGACAAGTCATGGTGGTGGGAAATGGAACATGGGAGAAGTGTGAGCAATATGAGTGGTGGTTGGTTGTATATGGATGAAAGATTATTAGGTGATAAATTTAATGGCATAGGTGAAGATTATTAGGTGATAAATTTAATGGCAGGTGGTGAATGAGAAAAGGTGATTCTTTTGTGGTGGGAAAATGGAATGAGATTGGTTGGTGATCTTGAGCAAATTGCCTAAGGGTTAAGGGATGGGGGGATGAAGTAGGTGACATAAAAGAGGGGATATGGTGAAGGGTGATTATGGGAGAAATGATGAGATGGAGGAAGGGTGGATGAGTGCTCATAGGGAGGAGGGATTGCCTGCTACACATGACACTTGTTTGTTAGGTTATCATCACGGTACCTGCCCAAGGTACTATAAGGAATGGTGTTCATTGTTGGAAATTTTGATTTCTCCTTACTTTTTTCTTTTATTAAGTTTTATTTATTTTGAAGATTGTTACAACATGCTTAGGCATGAAAATTTTTGAGGTACACAATTTTCATAGGCTTCTATAGCTTGTGACATTCTGGTGTTTAAATCTTATATGCAATTGATCCATATTTAGAAATGGTGACATAAGGTCCCAATCAATTTGATTCAAATTTTCCTTTCTTCTCTCTAATTTGGTGTTCTAATTTTATTTGAGGACAAGGTCTCCAGCTTAAAATTCCCTATTTCATATGCACTAGTTTTTGGTATGCTTTGAGGTGATTGAGATCCTTGAGATGATGTTCATCAAGGAGTCCAAGCTTGTTCAATCATGTCACTTAGTATTATTAATATATAATGAGGTTGTATATGGAAATGTACAAGGATGGTAGCTTAAATTTAATTGGAAAGATAACTTTAGTGTCAAACATAATGGAATATGAGGTGGCACTAGTGGGGGTGTAGATGTTGGTGTGGTAGGTCTATAGGATGGGATTAAGTTTAAGGTGTCAATCATAACCAAAATCATTGATGATTTTTTTAGAATTTTTAGGATGGTTTCATCAAATGCCTCAACTTGGGCATTACCTTGTGGGACACAAGGATTGGACCAATTTTGTTTAATATAGAACTAGTCATAAAAGGTGCACGCCATAGTTTTTAAAGGATTTTCCACTTTCAATAATGATGGAAGAGGGTATGCCATAATGAAAAATTATATAGTTGAAGATGAATTTAGATATTTGGGTGTTGGTGATATAAGTAAGAAAAAAACATTGACTCATTGGGTGAAATATTTAGTAACAATGATAATGATATTGTGGCCATTTGAGGATGAGGGATTGATATTTCCAATGAGCTTGAGATCCCATGTAGAAAATTTTATGGTACTGTGGTTGGCTATAAAGCTTGAGACAAAGTATGAATAAGATCCCCATGCTTCTAATGAGTTATACTTGATGTATTGACATGCATCAAATTCCATTATGGGCTAGTAGTATCCTATATAGAACAACTTCTTTGTAAAGATCATATCATTGGTGTGAGACCTACAAACATTGTTATGGGCTTCCTAAAGCACTAGATTGGTCAAGCATCAAAGTTGAGAAACCTAAGAAAGGTTCCATCATAGCCCCTATGATAGAGTGTGCCACTAAGGAGGGTGAAATATGAGGTACATTAAATGAGGGGTTTGTATTAATTATAGGATGGGTTGGGTGGGATGGTTTGGTTAAGGAGAAAGGTGTAGATTTTATTGTACCAAGGGGAATTGGGACCAAAATATTTACAAATAATTTTTATTTTGGGGATCTCATAGGTTGGGATGAATAGTTTCTCTACAAGGAATTGGTATTCATGGGAAACTAGGGTTATGTCCAAGGGAGATCCTCTTGTGACCATTGCACCAACTTCCTTGTTATTAATGCAGGTTCTGACTTATTCAAAGGATATGGATAAGGAATAATTATTGAAACTATCCACCATGCATTTGTTAGGAATAATTTTATCATATTTCATGATGAATTTATCATTGACCTATTTAATGACCAATTAAGAGTTTTCAAAGACTTGTAGGTACTTTATGTTTTGCTAGACTACTAGTATTAAACCAAAAACAAATGCTTAATATTTTGTGATATTAGTGGTGCATGTGGACCCAATTTTAAATATCCTAGGGATGAGATCATCATGTGGTGATAAATAGGATACCTATTCTATAACTATAATTGGTAAAAGAGTCATCAAAATACAATGTCCATAATGTTTTTTCCTTAGTGTGAGAGATGGACTCATTGGTGAATTCAATTATCAGTGGTTGATTATCATGTAGGGGAGCCTCTATTATTTGGTTGGTGATAATTTATCCCTTGATTTCCTTATGATTCACATACTTGATATCAAACTCACTAAGGACCATGAATCACTTTTTCATTCTACTACTAAGAGGCACTTTAAATAGCAGATACTTGAGGGGTCTAGTTTGGAAATGAGGTGAGTGGTATTGTTAAGTATGTAATGGAAAAAAATTGCGAGGAAAATATCAGTACTAATAAATCATTCTCCATGAGAGAGTAGTTGATTTCACATCCTACTAGAGTTTTGGTAGGATAGTAGGTGAAACTTTTACACCCCTAATCACTATGTTGCATGCTAAGAGGGAACCCAAGGAAAATTTTGTAACAAAAAATATAACAAAAAGGGCTTATTAGAGGTAGGTGCCACAAGGACTGGAAGATTAGTAAGTATTTCTTTATCTAATCAAATGCTAGCACCATTGCTCATCCCATTCAAAATTTATAATTTCTTTATTAAGTGTGAGAAGGGTTAACAATTATCTTTAAATTAGGTAGTAAAATATTGGATGGATTGGAGTTTACCTTGAAGACTGCATAGTTGCCTAAGATTCTTTGGAGGTATTATTTATATGATGGCTTGAACCTTATTAGGATCAGATTTGATATCATGTTGATAAATAATGAATCCTAAAATCTTTCCTAAAGTAGCCTCAAAGATACACTTTTTAGAATTCAATATGGCTTTGTATTCCCCAAGTCTCTAGAAAATGTTGTGTAAGGTAACCAAATGGTTTTTTTTTTGGATTTACCCAAGATGTCATTCATGTAGTCTTCAATAATATCATTTTATATATCATGGAAGATGATAGTAATAGCTCATTGGTAGATCACACTTGAATTATCAAGGCCAAAAATGCATGACCTTGTAGTATAATTTTCTCCATGGGGTGATACATTTTGTCTTGTGCTAATCTTTTGATGCAATTTGTATCCAATTATATCTAAAAAAATCATCCATGAGACATAGCATTGCATATTTTACTATCAAGTCTATTATGATGTTTATATTAGGTAACATGAATTCATGTTTTGATAATTCTTTGTTGATGTCTTAGGGTGATCCCACAATAGTGGGTTACACTTTTTGGCCAAACTTGACATTGAATTAAACTTTTTTAACTAAATCTTCACTTTCAGAGACCTATAGCTCCTAAACCATGAGGAATTTGAAGATGATGAAAACTAGTGATTTGTGATATTTTGTCTATATATATATATTAAAATTTTTGGAATCAAATTGCATTTCTTTTTCCATCTTTGGTAACTAGTTTTTAACCATAAACACCATTTTTAAAGAGTGATGTTTACTGTATAACACATAACTTTCCTTCTATGAAGGATTATTATTTTTTATTTGAATTTAGATTTGTAACTACGATATCTATCTCCTTCATTTGGTTTTATAGTATTTTATTGAATTTTTTTTCTCAATTAAGTTTTGAAGTCAAACCAATTACAATTTAGACATAGGTTTATTGTATTACACATAAAATTTTTTGTATGTATCAAAATTCATTTTTTTTTGTTGGATCAAGGACATCAATACCAAGAGCATAGGTTTTTTTAGAATTTTTTTGATTAATCTACTATTTTTCCACATGTGCAGAACAAAGAGCTTGATTTTCAGTGAAAAACTACATTCACAAGAAATAAAAATAAATATAATAATTGATTCCCCAAAAGGTAAATCAAAAGTGGGTTTTTATCAACATTTTGAATTCATCTTGAATTATATTTTTTGTGTTGACATAAAATATTTATGTATTCCTCAATGGTAAAAGTGATGGATTTAATTTCTTGCAATTCATAGTTACCATTTTTATACTCCTGCATCATTATGTCATTCTTGAACTTTTGAGATTTTTTTGGATCCAAAATGAATTATAATTATTCATTCTTATTTTCTAGCTCTTTTTTTACACTTGAATTCATCCTTTTTTTCAAATGAGAAAGCTACCTTCAAATCTTCTAATAGATTCTAGTATTTTGTAAACCATTTACTAGTTTCTTCTAATGATGATCTCATTAATTCCTTGAAGTGTAGAAAATTAAATTATCTTTGAATCTTTGTAGATAGAGTTTCATATATATATTGAAACTAGAAACAATACATAGTAACCCCATGATTCACAAGATGTCAAGAATATTGGCTCTGATACCACTGTAATGACCTAGCTAAAAAAATTAGAAGATTTTTTTTTAGATTTGAGTATTTTAACATGATCTTGTAAAAACTCAAAGCTTTCTTCAACATTTATAGATTATATTTACAACCCAAACTTAAAAATGGAGCGAGCATATAAAGATAAATTTTATAAATTTTCTTTTAATGAAGTCTAGAAATATAGATCAAAATATACTACAACAATAGTTACAATAGCAACAACACTACTTGAATCCACAACAACCCTAAATCATACAAACTTGAAGTTGAGATTTTCCACCATGAAAGATCCTTCACAAATTCTAAGTAAGATTATCATAAAGAACCAAAGGTTTTGTTCTCAAATCTAATTGCTTGAACACAAGTGTAGAAAAAAAATTGGCAAGATTTTTTTGTGTGGAATACATAGTTCCCTTTGAATAATGAAAATATAACAATATATCTCATTTAGTACATGCAAAAAACCCAAGGAAAATATATGTGGTCATTTTCATCACATAGGTCACATATGCCTTTAATGTCATTAGAATTAACTTCCACTTCAAGATGTGTAAGGTACTTGGAGGTGGAGGGATTATTTTCTTCATGTTGTTATTTTTTTAGCATTAATGGCATCTTTTGATTTGAGTATGCAAGATGGATAAGAGTTAGTGAAATCAATTAAAATGGCAAAAACTTCAACTATCATACTAATTACAATGTGGCACCTTAATCTTCTATCATTAGAAGTGTGTGTGAATCCATGTCTTTGGAATAAATAATGATTTGTCTGTGTGAATCCATTTTTATATTTGTAAGGCCAAATAGGGTCATTAGTGGCATCTTGGGTCATGTAGAAAGGTAGGTGGGAGTGAACAATGTAACACACAAGATTTTTGGAGTTGCAGGGATCGAGGGTAGAGGATCTCATAACCCATGCCACTATTGAGGAGGATTAAGCCATGGTAAACATGTAAGGTATCTCCACATCTCCAACATTAATATGTAAGGAAATTCTTCAAAGATTACTCAAATATGAAACTTTGACTAACTTAGTGGTATATACAAGGTCTTTAATCCATTGTTTAAGTGCATAATTTTGAATATGCATTTTTTTGATACCTTGGACATTAACAACATATGAGAATTGATTAGGAATTACAGTAGGAAAATTTTGGAATATAGGTTAACATTGATCTCCTATAATTAGGCGCAATCTATTATTTTAGTTGGGTTGAATAAAGTTAGACTCATGTGTATGGGAGAGTTAAATTTGTAAAGTAGACAAATCATCTCATGCTCCTAATTTTAGGAGTTATGACAAGAAAATTTCTACATATAATGTCCAATATATTAAAAATGTCTTGAGCTATGCAATGGCATAATTTTGTACACGTGTAACATTATTAAATGTCAACAATCAACTAGAAAGTCCTTTCATGGGCACACATATTAGGGAAACATAAAATATCTCATTTAGGTGTGCAAGAATCCTAGTGGCCATTAATGAGTATCAACCCATGAACTAAGAAGAATTATCCATGACTTTTTCAAGCCCTTTAGACCTGGGCCTTTTTCTTGGCACGTGATTCTTTTAGGAGATTGAGTGAGAATATCCACTAAATTCATTAAGATATGGTATTCTTTTAGAATGAATTCTTATTTCGCATTTGGAAATATATGAATTCTATCATTTTTTTGGATGTATTGTTAACAATAATTTCTCCATGTATTCTAAATCTATGATATGTTCCAATGTGTTAATGTAGATACAAGTGCAATGTAGTAAAGGTGTATTTATCTGCTTCTTGGTCATTGGTGTAATGCAACTTGTATGGTTACCAAAGTTCCACCAACCTCCCCTCTCACTCCCATAGGGATGAATCCTTTCCACAAGGGTGTCAACATGGAAAAAGTCAAAATACTTGAGGTTGATGATTCTCATGCTTCTTAGTGCAGATCTCATGGTTGTTCTCAATCATCCCATCAACATCACATTAGAGGAGCCACTAGATGGCTAGACAATCTCAAATTCCCTTATCTTTCCCTAGTTATTTCTCCTACCAAAGTTGCTACTAGTCAACCTCCTAAGAAAGTGTAAAGTAATGAGGATCATTCTCAAAGTGCTCTTAATAGTTAGGAGTCAATTCTTGATTATCAAGATAACCCAAACTTGTGCAAACTAGATGATCATGGCCTACATCCTTCTATGCGTGCCTTAGCTCTCATTACTTAATAGCTTTATTTTTCTCTTTGAATTTAATGTTTAAGGCTTCATCTTGCATAGACTTCAAGATGCAATTTTCTTTACCCTTTTTTTTTGTGATATAGAACATATAAAAAGACTTTTATAATTAATATGAATATCTATTCATAAAAAAATCTCAACATCTTCAAAGTAAATTCATTTGAATCTCGTGACATTAGGAAAATTTTAATTACCCACCTCCTACCATAATTTTTAGTAATGCATATAATTTATTTATAATATTAAAAAAATAAGTACAAATTGTGTGTCATTAATCTACAAGTGTGTGAATTTGAACAAAAATGTTGACGAAAAAATACTTAACAACCTAAATGATGTGATTTAAAGATAAACACTAGATTATTAGATAGGTTTAAATATGAAAAACAAAAAAAATAAAATTATTATCATATTATTTTTATTTATACCCGACTTACAAAGAATTTACCAAATCATTCACCCAGCTAAAATTAAAAAAATCATACTACTATGTCACTAAGGAGTCCTCCAAATTATATAGGTACCCACTGCCACAATCTGTCAAAATTGAAAAGAAACTTGTACCACCCTTCATCATGATTTAATTTCATGGAAAAAAAATTCATAGACAACCATGTGACTGTCACTTTCATATTTAAAGCTTGATAGTACCAAAGGGATATCACTACCTATATCATAGGATTAACATGTAACAAGACACTTAAGAAACATATTAATATTAACGGCACGAGTAAAGCTCACAGGTTTCTTGTGGATCATCCACCGTCTACTAACAAACCTTACCAACCTTAAAGCAGAGCGGAAACTTTATAGTCTTGGTCACATGGAGCGGAGCTCCCCACGCCGCCTCGAATTCTACGCTAAACTCCTTCAAGATTTCTTCCCTACCCGCCATGCCAGACCACGTTCTGAAATATCCCAAATACTGATCAAACATCCTCTTCTCTTCAATCTCCATTTTTATTGACTGCACTTGTGAACGGAAACGACAATGTCTCATAGTCCTCCAACACCACTTTCACAGCCGGATGAGTTAACGGATACATTATGCGAAAAAACTGCTCGTAAACGGCATCCACTGTTGGATCGACGCTGAGATTCTAGTACGCCCAAATGGCAATCATGCCGCCGAGCTTCTTCAACACACTTTACCTGCGGGTAAAATTCATCCAAATCAAACCAGTGGACGGTCATGGCGACGGTGATGAGGTCGACGGAGGAATCGGGGCCGACAATGGAGTGCAATTGTTGGTCAGTCATTGACGGTGCCATCACGACATAGGTTATGTTGGGGCGGTGCTCTGCGTGTTGAATCTGTTGCTCACTTGTGTCTATGGCCACCACTTTCTTGTAGTACTTTGATAACTGCTTTACAACAGAGAACACTCATCAGAGAATAGTCTGTGATAAGAAGAAGTGTGATAGAGATATGTTTAATAACTTACCTCAACGACAGCTTGGCCGTTGCCTGTGCCGACATCCCAGGCGAGATCATGGTGTGGAGTGAGGGAAGAAAGGAAGGAGAAAAGGTGAGAGGGATAGCGGGGCCTGAACTCTACGTAATGTTTGGCCATAGAGCCATACACCTCTTTTCCATTCGAAAACTTGGTGTCCTCCATGGTTTAGGCGCAGACAGAGCTTTGCATTTTCCATGTAAATCTATATAAGTGTCGAAAAGATATTTACTGGGGGGCAGAGTAAGATTAGTACTAGCAGAGATGCCCGTAGGTGTTTGTCATAACTTGATCTATTAATACAATGTATTGCTAATATTACTAGCAATTGCACCTTGGTGTGCAATGGGTACGCCAAAAAGGTATGAAAGTTAATTAGAGAAAAAATTGATGTATTTTTTGAAGACATATGTGCAGTACATGTGGTCAATTGGTAGGTCAGTTAGCAAATGACTTTATTTATTTAACAAGGTCTTAATGGAGAAGTGATAGCTTCAAATAAATTATCATTCATTTAGAAGGGTCCAAACATGATTGGAAAAAGTCTCTAAATGAGGAATATAATTAGGCTCCATTACCATGACGCTCATGTTATGTTTGTAATAGGGAGAGACAAGAGAGATATAGATATGGATATAAAGAGGGATATATAGAGGGCAAAAGATTGAGAAAGTGGGGGAAGAGCAAGAGAGACAAAGATAGGGGATAGAGATAGAGAAGAAGATAGAGATGGGGATGGAGATGGAGATAGGAAAGGAGAGGAATATGGAGAGAATTAATTGGATAGCTAGAGAGAGAGAGAGGAGAGAGGGATAGATTGAGATGGAAGAGATAAATATTTAGAAAGAGAGTGAGGGAGAGTAAGAGTGGGAGATGTAGAAAGATAAAGATGGAGATAGGAAGTGATATATAGATTGAGGTAGACAAAGGGAGAGATATAGGGGTAGAGAGATGAAGAGATAATGAGATAAAGATAGAGCAACAGATAGGGAGATAGAGGTAGAGAAATATATATTTTAAATAAAATTTTTATTAAATAAAATTATATATTTGTCATAGTTAAGTTATTATAGGAGTTCAATTTATTTTTTCTCTATCCACCTCTCTATATCTTATCTCTATCTCCCTCTCCATTTTATGTTTTTCTCTCTCTATATCTTATCCCTATCTCCCTCTCTCTTTTATGTCTTCTCTCTCTATTGTCTCTCTATATCAAACACCATGCTACCTTGAGCATAACTCTCCAAGGACAATGCCATTCTCTACCAGAGCATTTCCAACTATAATATCTGAAAAAAATCCTCCTTCCATGAAGCTTTGATGTCTCCATCTATATCTCTAGTCCTCTTTATCTCTCTACCTCTATATTTCTTTGTCTATATCTCTCTAATTTTTCTATCTCCATCTTTATCTCTTGTATTATAATTTAAATAATTTATATATTTGAGAATTGTATGCATATTTATCTTCCACGTTGCATACTTGGGCCCTTTGAGGAGTTGGGAATTCAAAAGGAGAAACTTTGGTGTTCGTATGATGACACCACAAAAAAAAGAAAATTGTTAGCAATTTTTTTGATATGTACACTCCCTTTCATCGATGAAGAGAATATTGGACGTGAGCTTTGTATGCTTGTGTAGTGAGACACATAAAATTGTGTGGTTGGTATACCTTGTGCTCATAATTTACATCATATCCTTCCTCGATCTTGGCATGGATCTTCTTTTCTTAGCATCACACATCGAACAAGAAGTACTCCTGTAACCCTTGTTGAAGCAATTTATCCAATTCTAGATTGCCAATGTTTTTGAGAGATTCTAGCAGAGAAAAATAGAAGTCGATGGTCTCTAGGTTCATCTTAGACTCTTAGTTGTTTCTCATCTTCATGGTTGCTTGCAACACAACTGCATTGACTGACACAATCGACATCCACCAAAGATTGTAAATCTACTACTCTTTTGCTACAAATTACAAAATTTTAGGAAAAAGCTCTAGGAAATTGGTTTTGATCACTAATCTAAGTTATTGGCATCTTAGAAATTCATTATATCTAAAGGTAGAGTCTCCTTTATATCCTTCTTAACATTATTTTTATTCCTTCAACATCCCACATTAGTCTCCATTATACAGATTATAGGAAGTGATATATAGAGAAAGAGAGGGATATATAGGTGGGTAAGAGTGAGATAGTAAAGGTAACAAATTATTAGCAATTCCTTCAACATCCCATATTAGTCTCCATTAATAATTAACATGAAAACTAATTTTTTAGACAATTAGATGATATGTAATTTGTTTTAGAAATTTAGATGATATGTATTTTTGTAAAGTAACAAATTATTAGCAATTCTTTTGAGTATTATATCATCAAATATTTAGAAGAGCAAATCATAACTTTCTTAAAGGAACTATTTTAAAAGATAGTAAAGGTAATAAAGGACAATGATGATAGGTTTTACTTATTCTATAAAGTATTAAGAGATTTGACTATGTAGAAAGGAGTATGATCAACTAAATAATATGTCAAATGACTTTGATCATATGAAATGATGTGTCCTCATATTCCACAACCTTTGTACCAGCAACCTATGCATCAAAAAATAAAATATAAATTATAATATCGTGAATTCCATCAAGCCTACCTTCTAAATCAAATAATTACCAACAATAGGAAAAGGGCATAATAGTAGCATTCTAGATAATAGAAGCATTATGAGTGGTTTAACTAGACATAAAATCCACTGAACAATAGTTTTGGGGGCAATATACTTCTAATATAAAATTTGATACAATAGTCCCCTAATTGTTAAAAGCTTCCAAGTGCTCTTAACATTAAGAGCCACTCCAAAAAGATGAATGTTTTTAAGACCTCATCTCCTCTCATCCTTAGGCTTAGTTAAAGACATCCAATTAGTGAGAGGAATCCCTTGTTTTTCCTTTATCCCCTTCCAAATGTAATTGAAGTGTTTTTCCATAGTCATCTCTAGAACTCTCTTGGGAATGCATGCTAATGAAATCCGATATACATGTATAGCTGCCAAAACTAATTTAACCAAAGCATGCCTATGACCAATGGATAGCCATCTATTGCATGACAAGTTAATGTGCTTCTTGACCTTTTCAATTGACCATAACCAACCATTTACCACTCCCTTCTTGAATAATATAAGAAATCATCCATTTATTTAGTTCTAATTAAACCTAACCATGAAATATAGACTCATCTTATAGAAAAACTTTATGCTTGCTTTGTTGAAATGTTAAAAGAAAGTACATTCTATTTAGCATCTTTATGTTGTGTGTTTCCTAATTGATCTTGTAATCTATTAAGTTTTTTTCTCAATAATATGTATTGGTTGCAAAATTGCATGAATAAAGGTTTATATTGTCTACAACATTCAAATATTAATCCTGCCCCATTTATTGTGCTTACATAAAAATTGTAAAGACAATTTGCCATCAGTGTATAAAGTGGACATGATTGTAGATAGAAAAATAAACAACTTGATGAACACCTTATAACATCAATTACACCCTTATTACTCCCAAAGATAACCTTATTACTCCATAATTTACTAACTTAGAATAAAAATGTTAAAAACAAAATTCTTTATATACCAAGTTTGCAAATAAACGACACCTATTCCAATCTATTATGCATTAGCCCAAACATCTATTTTCTTGGAGAAAGGAAACTGTGACTTACCATGTTGTTGAATTCTTTGGTCCAAGTACAATCAACATCATCTAGATGTAACACACAATCCCCTCACAGGCTTCTGTATTCAAACTTGCATCAACAATACACATGGTCAATAGTTATACCATATTACAAAAGAAAATTTGAATGCCTAACCATACACAAAATATTTTACAAAGAGAAACAATATTTCCAATCAAATGGTAGTTGACGCTTTAAAACAATTTGGTTCTCTTTTCTTCATAGAATGTGGTAGACTACTACAAATTCATTGACAAAATGAATGTGTTGTAGAATAATGTAAGTTTCGTATTTCATTGGTAGAAGAGCAGTTTAATTTCCACATAATTATCTAAACGAAGATATTTTAGAATATTTACAAATGTGTTAACTCTGATGATTAACAAATCAACATATATTACCCTTGCATAGTATATTTTACTTTCATTGATCACTAAATTAAACCTTAAGTACTGTTCCAATTATTTATGAAAATTGATTCGAGATTTTTTTTGCATAACTTGATGTTGCATCAGTGTGAATTTCTATGCTTATGTTTTTGGCTTCATAAAATACAACTACTCTTCAAGTTCCTATTGTCATAATTTGAAATAGAAGGAAATTAAGTCTTGATATTCTAAATCATAGTGACTTCATGTTCCAAAGAAACATATTGACACATATATACTACAATATTTTGGGTTGATAAGGTCATCATAGAATTACACAAGGCAAGGTGCTTGATGATCAAGATATCTCTTCATCGTTGCTCTCTACTTTCTTGTAAATAAAGCAACTGGAAACAAGATAGATGCATAGAAATAGTGCACTCAATGCAGCTAAAAGCCAGTAGTAGTAGTCCAAATGTGCTTTGTTTAGGTTAACCACAAACCAATTTTGTTTATTGCATGTGCTACTCACTTTCTCAATAATAGAAATAAGAATACTGCTAATAAAAATTGCCAACTCCAAATACAATCAAATAAAGAGCAATTCCAAAGCTTCTTATTGCGTCAGGCATTTGATCATAAAGGTAATCTTGCAAGTCTATGATTGCAAATGTTTCAAATATGCCAAACATAATATATTGTGGAAGCATCCAAAAAATTCTGAAGGGAATTGTTGCATGGGTCATATCTATCAATGCTACAACGACCATGACAATAACAAAAAAGAATATACCAACACCTATCCTAGAAGCAATGTTATACCACTCTCATTTCCAGTAATATTTCTAGCAAGTGGCACAAATATTTGATCATACATAGGTACCAACACAAGAATATTCAGGCTAATAAATATTTGCAAGATTGTTGCAGGAACTTCAATATTTCCACTAATACTCCTATTCATTGTGGCATCCTGTTTTTGTGAAAATATTGAAGGTTGTTGAAAATATTAATTATTTTACTTGATTTTTTCAATTCCATTTTAAAAAGCATAAATTTTGATCATAAAAATAAACAAAACTAGGGCTATTTGTAATTCTTTCAGTTTGACACATAGCAGTATTGATAAGACAACTTCTGAATTCAACTCTATGCTTTTTATTTGTTGTTTCAGATCACACAATAGTATAATTGCATTCATACAAACATATAGAAAGAGGATTACCTGAATTGATTTGTGGGCATAAGCTTTATTGTTTCACCCTTGCAAAATTATTGAGTTACGCACAATTTTTGTTCTCCATGAGAAGGAATACTCATAGAGACATTCCACTTGTGAATCGTTGCATCAAAGACTTGAGAAATTCAAGTTACTAGACTAGAAGAAGGTAGTTTATACTAGTACATTCTTGTCCCACACAAGAAAAAAGAGAATTCTATTCATATGGCTATAGTGGGAATGCCAAAATCCAAACCCCACCCAACATTTTCTTGAATGTACACAAGCACAAAATCAGCTTTTGAGCTAGTGTATATATCGAAATATCACCAGTTGAAGAATGAAATCTTATACTTCCTCTTTGTTGGGTGGAAATTAATTTGTACCAAACTTCAACTGTTTGTGATTTCATCCAAAGGTAGAGGAAAACACAAAAAAAATCACCTAAAACTCTGAATGTTTGGAGCAAAAAATTGATGTGTTGTTGCATGAGGATGGGCTAAGGAATGTCAAAGAAGTTGAATAGAGTTAAATAGAGTAACCCCTACAGCCAAAGAACATCTCACTAATTAGCTTTAGTCATTTTCTTGAAAGCCTGACTATTTGTAAATAAAACACAAAACCAAGCCAAATTTCCATTCTTCTTAATTGTGCATAAGTTTGTTACTAAAAGCCCAAACTTGGATCTTCAGAGAGGAACTTTCTTTCCTAGTAACCAAAATACCAAATTGAAAGATACTTGCTTTCCTGGTATTTCTGGATTCCTAACTAAAAGTCTTAAACCAGATATTCAACATGTAACCTCTTCTTGTGGACAAATCAGGCAGACCATATTCATATGTTAAACTTATTACTTTCATTCTTCCTGAATTTTTTACACTATATACAACATATTTCAACATAGCTATGCCATTATACTAGCTCTTACACTTTTAAAATCATGACATGAAGGCATAGACAAGGTGTGTGAACTGTTTGACAAAAGTGCCCTTAAAATGTGATCTCAAGGAATGCAACGATTAGAGGATATGCATGAAGAAGTTTTGACTATTATATCAAGTGTGGAAGAAAAGATTGGGTGCTCAAAACTGTTTGATATAATCCCCCACAAAAAAATGATCTTGTGCATTTGTAGATTCTAGAAAAAACACAACAAAATTTGTGAAGTAAAACTTACACACAGATGCAGTTGGCCACATCTCTTAGAGGCATCTTGTCAAAAACTTCACATGCCTTGTCTATGCTTCCACATTTTGCATATATGTCTACTAGGTAGTTGTAACTACATCTGAAAAATCCCTTTATCCATTGTGCTTTCGTGGATGTCCATACCCTGTTCCAAAGCCCCCATTTTGCACAAGTATGGAGAATGATAGCAAAAAGCCTAGTAGAAAAATGCGAGCCAATTCTGAGCATACGTATTGTTGATGGGTGTTTTAGCACTTTCTCAACACAGGCAGTGCATAGTTGCACTACCTCACTTGAAAGGTAATCTCCAACAACAATTTGCTAAAAATCACCCCAAGGTTTCTCAGGTGTCAGTTCATGACTTGCTTGGAATGTCTCAGTTATTTTGATGTGATTTTGCTGGTAATCATAGGGCAGACTTACAAAGTTAAGCTAGAGGAAAATCAGATCTTCTAATGGAGTTCTTAAGATGGGAAAGTGATTGCACAATTGTTGTAGGTTCAAACAACAGTCTAAAAATCCTATTTTAACTTCAGATTTGGCTTTACAATGTGCAATGAACCTTGTTCAAAGTCACTATATAAGAAAAGGAAAAAGGGGGCAGGGAAGAGAGAAAGTTCCTAGACCTGAAACTAACAATGAATAGTGACAAAGGAGGACCCTGCTGCGAACAACCTTCCCAAAATTGAATTCCACTTAACTAGATTACTTAATAGTCTCATGAAATTAGTGCAAGCTTCTAAGGACTGCATATATTCAACCATTCATTCACCATAAGCATGAATAAAAGATGAAAATTTAGTGCAACTTTTGATTTATGCCTAGACTAACTTTACACATCCATTTACCATCAATAAACAACAAAAAGTATGGACAAGGAAGGTTGCCAACACACAACAAAATTCTTCAATACCAATGAACAACATTAACTAATCTACTAAAACAAGCTAAAAACATAAAGAACAACAAAGTAAATCTACTCAAATTAGCTAACTATGAGAAGAAGAATCATGCAACGTGAAGTTGGAACTCAAGAATCCACCAAATCAATGAGCTTCTATTAAAATTCCAGCAGGATGTCTTTACAAAAACTCAACTCTCTCTTGAAAATGAGAGGAGACCCCCTTATTTATAGTGTCCAAAAAGAAAAATGAATGGCCAAGATTGATTTGCATTATGTGGCTAAGATTCACTAAAAATTAGGGTTTCACCCACCCCCAAATATATTACAATTTAAAATTACATCTTTTTCATTTAGCCTATTTTGTCCTCTAGTGAGCAACACTTTAGCTCTTTTGTCCTTTTGTTGATTTCCTTTTGCAGTAGGTACTTGGTGAAGAACTCATCATCGATCATAGGATTGCCTTCACTTTTCTTCATAGTGGCATATTCCATAAACGTTATGATCAATGCCTAGAGCTTGTTCCATTCCAATATATCCGATTGAATCACCTGGAAATTCAATCTCCTGGACTTGCTTGTAATCTCATCCCAATCTCTCACTTTTCTACGTATTCTTTATTACTTTCTCAGATTGAGCGAAGGCTCGTGTAACAAATCCCAAGAAATATGGCGTTAGCACATTTGCAGTCCCATTTTTTATCTTCTTATGGAAGTAAGACTTCAATTTCTCTGGGTCCAGCTCACTGGCAGGCACATCAAGATCTTTCATCATTTTTAGATATTCTTCGCAAGTTGTCATGATTTCCTTGACCCAATCAATGTCAAGTTCCACCTCATGAAGCACTTGTTCCAACACTTCCTTTCGGTGATCTAAGCCCAACTTCCATGTTTCCACGAACCAGTGGTCATATTTTACCAAGGAAAGCTCTTCTCCCATGATTTATTTGGTATCTTGAGAATAGCCTCAAGCTTGGGATACACAATCCTGTATAGCTCAGGGAAGTCAGTGCAAAACTTCCTTATTCCCTCGAGTATCTTTTTCACTTCTAGGAACTTGTTTGTTGTTCTGATAGCATGACCTATGCCCATATTTCCGTTGTAGAGGACCTACTGGAACCAATCCTATGTGGCCTTCATCCAATTCTTCCTCTTCTTGAGCTTATCAATGTGTTCCTTGGACAGTAATTGTGGCAGCGCCGAGGATGTGGTGGGAAGCTCTTCGACTGATGACCATTGTTGGATGTATGCTATCAAGCCAACCACCTATGCTTTCAACTCCTCCCTGGAAATCTTATCTTTGTGCATTTGGTGCACAATGGTGGCAACGGATCCCTGGAGATGGTCAATCTTTTTCTCTCTTATCACCATTTCCAAATCGAGGGTGGAGACATTGTAGCTTACCCCTTCCTCTCCCACAACTGGAGTGGCTATTTACACAGTTCTGGATCCGGATACATCCATCGTCAGTTGAAATATGAACTTTGGCCTTTTTTCTTTCTTTGTGCTTATTTGGGCTCGAGCCAATATTGCCTCAAGCCTTGCCCTTAGATCCTTTGGGGTTGGGGTTTTCTTTTCTAGCTACTTCTCAAGCCATTCAGGCATCTGAGATTCTCCTTTTGGTGATTCACGATCACCTTCTTCTTTGCGGGTGTGATGGATTTCAATTTCTTGGTCGCCCGAAGCCGTTTATTCTGTCTTTTCTCCTTCTTCATCAGAATCCTGAATGAAAACAGTTTCCTTTTTCGGGGATTCAGTGGCTGCATGTTCCTTGGGGTTTTCCTCCCTTTTAGAAGCCTTCTCTTCTTCTTCATAGTCATGCCCGTGTTCTTCATGATGTTCCCTTTTTGAGCTCTTCCTAGTTTCAACCTCTTCCTCAGGCTTGTCCTCTTCTTGTTCTTTCTTTTCCTCATGTTGAGGCAACACCTCTTCATCATGCTTTAGGCTTTCTTCCTACTCTTCTAGTGGAGGCATCTCCTTATCATGCTCGGGGCTCTGTTCCCCAGTTGGAGGCCTAGTGTTTTCGTCCATTTCCTCTTCAGTGTTCTCCTCATCAGAAGGCTGCCTCTCTACCTCCTCTCCTACGTTTTTGAGTTGTTGAGCCAACTCCTCTTCGAGCTTGGGATCAAATGTTTCCACAATGTACTTGGCACTCGACTCCTCAATGTCTTCCTTAGATGACTATATTTCTTCTCCCTCTCCTACCACTTCATCAATTGTCAAATGTTGATACTCAAGGTGCTCTTGGTAATCATCTGCTTCCTCTTCCATTTCTTTTATTGCCTCTCTTTCTTGCCGCTCCAACTCTTCTAATATTTCCATTGTTGCTTTCATCTTTGGTGGCTTAGTTAGAGGAGGAGGAGTGGGGAGATTTGCAACAAACTGCACCAAGGTAGCTCATATGGTTGGGTCCATTAATACCCCAAATAGCTCCATTGGAATATTCTGCATGTGGTGAGCGAAGGCCTCCGGGAGTGAGAGAGCAAGCATTGGAATTGTTGCTATAGCCAATGCAAGGGATGATGGTAGAGACATGGAGGAAGAGGAGAGCAGAGAGGTAGTGGTAAAGGAAGGGTCTATAATCATGACTTGCGTAGTGGGTGGGGTGGAAGCAAGGTGGACTAAGATATCCACCACGGGTGGAGAAGTGGCGACCATCACTAAGGAGGCGGGCAGAGGGGTAACAATGGTAGCAATGGTAGTAGTGGTGACTACAAGAGTAGAGGTAGTAGGCAGGGACTTCAGTTGTTTGACCTCTAGTTCTTCTCCCTCATGGAGTGGGTCTTCCTGGATGGTAGGAATTTTCATGAAACTGCCTGATTTCTTCGGTTTCTTGGAAGGTTTTCCCTTTGAAGCCTTTCTTGCATACACTTTGGGCTTGGGCTGACTTTCAACCATTTCTTTTCTCTTCCATGACCTATGGCTGGAGGAGACTTTGAAGTTTCTCCCAATGGGGCAATAGTTAGTCCACTGTTTGTTTCGCTTGTCGGCTCATTCTCAAGCTCATCATAAGTTAGGGAAACTCCTTGTAGCTTCAATTGGGAAATTTTCCCGTTGACCCATTCTTTAGTTCTTGCCTCAATTGGCTTCATCAGGATATCAAGGTCATTGACCTCTTCTTTGTTCCAATCAATTAATGATAGTGGGAGATTTGCAACTGCACCGTATTGAGGATCAATCACCGTATTTTCATCCTCCACCACTTGATTCGACACGAGGAACAAGTTGACCCTCTTGATGAAGTACGTTGTCATGTGCATATAGTGCCTCATTCACACTTCTTTATCATCCCTGCAGCTGGCCAAAAATTCCTCAACATCATGCACATGGGCGTGCTCAACCGCAACCATCTTTCTGAGTTTTCTATAGGGTTCCATCCGCGGTCGGGCAATATAGAACTCCAAGTGGTATTCCATGAGTTCCTTGTCTAAATGGTCTAGACATTGGGATGTGTGGAGTTCGTACATTCCTTTTCTGAGGGAGAGGGGATAGGGAATCCATGCCTTATGTTTGCTTCTTAGGAGGGCATGTGCACATTGTAGCTGTCCAGAGAGCTTTAGCAATATTATCCGGTCATTTGTATACTAGGGCAGCTTGTATGGTTTCTCTGAGAAACCTTTGGCTCAGATGTATGTGAACTTTGGAAATTGAATGAACATGAAGGTGAACTATCGAAGGAAGGCATTAGCAATACGAAAGACCCTTCTTTCAAAATCACCCCAAGCAATCTGATAATATGACCTATAAAAGTGTCATTGACTCTGTAATAATCCCTCTTGAAATTCTTGTATTGAAGCTAAGGGTACCTGTCATAAACCTTTAATTCCTTGCCTGGATCTATATTTGGAGCCCTAAACAAGCCCCTGTATTGCATCTAGTCAACTAGTAAATAAACTAGGTATGAAGTCATGTAGAATCGTGAAGTCTTCTTCACAACCACAAATTGTTCATGCAAGCAATTACTGATCATTCCTTCCCAATAGAGTTTAGCTTTGCCTCAGAGGATCTCTTCAATGAAGTACAACATCCACTCCTAAAAGAAGGTTGCAGTTGGAAGGCCCATGACATGGCTTAATAGGGTTACCAAATCATGGTAATCCTCGTAGAAGTTGTTGTGGAAGAGCTCCTGGGGTACTTTAGTTGCGTTGCCCCTCTTTTCTTTTAACCAATATTGATTGATGACCTTTTTGCATTTGAGAGGGTCCTCATCCCACATTTGCTTCCCATATTCCATGGATGTTTCTTCCATTTCTTCAAAGGTAGGGATATGAAAAGCCTTCCCTATTGACTTGGCAGACAAGTCGCCCAAAACATTCCCATGTCTATCCACTATTGTTCTAGACTCTGGCTAATATGCCTCCCTACAAGCCATGACAAGCTCCGGAGCAATGAGGGAAGGTGGAAAACTGGCAGCCTTGACCAACCCACTACTTTTTATCTTTCTTGCATTTTTTGTTGTGGGGTTGATCCAGACCCTTTGGTTGAATTCATCAATATCTATATGTCTGAGATTGGTATCCGAAATCTCCTTCCAGGCTGATGTGACCTTGGAATTGATGGGTTCCCCTTGGAACTTGTACTTCATTTGATTCTTATCCTCTTTTCCCCGAGGTGCTTTGGCTGACTTCTTTCCCTTATCTTTCTCCACGGCCACCTCCAAGGGTCCTGCACCTGGCGATTTACTCCTTGCCATTACAACTATTAATCAACCTCACTTATATGTTTTTAACCTTAGCTTTTGAACACAAAATTTGCTTCTATTTTTACAACAACCAAAAGCAAGCAATTCTAGATGTCGAGAGTCAGGGATGACCCTTACACTTTGCACCTCCATAAGCAATAGGTAAGAGGTATCAATGATACTCGATGTCCAAAGGATGACACAAAGGGAGACAATTTTGGCTAATTGTTCTTATTAAGTATAATCGCGGTAGACATGTATCTTGTACTTGTTAGAAAAAGATCTCTCAAGAATTTTTTTTATTCGACTGGGTATCAAGGATAGGGGATCCCCTTTAGCCGATACCTTGTTGTTATCAGTAGTGTGTAAAGGGTACTCTCGACTCACAAAGTCTAAAGGAATTCAAAGATCGCATTGCGGGGTTTTGTCTTTTCACTTTCATGTTTCACTTAGGTATTAATTAAAAAAAATCCCAACAGTTGAGGCCCGATTCTCATTCATTTATCTAACTTGATTCGTTTTGAAAGGTTTTCAATGAAGACTCTCTTGGCAACTTTACCATGATGAAAAAACCCTTCATGATGGTGGATATCAGAGGTTAGGTGTTTGTCATACCTCCTACCTCTATAAGGAAACAAACAAATGATACGGTCCCCAACGTCTGATATCTGAAACAATAAAATGAAGACCAAGATTTTTATTAAGTGTAATGTTACGCACCACAATCAGGGATTAGAGGTCAGGGATCCTCAATACCCTTTGCACCTCTATAAGAAAGAGGCAAGGAGGATCTATGAAGTATGATTTCTAAAAGTCTTCCATCAAATCAACTAAGTAAAAGGTAAGGGCATTGGTTGGGGATCACGATTTCCCCTTACCCCTTGCAAATATTTTGAGAAAGTGACAAACAAACTTTGTGAAGTTTGATGCATGATAAAGAACAAAAATTAAATGACTAAAATGACCAAGGGAATGTCATAAGAAAATACCAAGGTGCAAGGCCCAACAATGATGTCACAAACATTATTGATCTATGTGTCAACAAGATACACAATCTGGCAGACAAAAGAGTCGAGAGAAATGGTGGGAGAAAAAACCAAGGAAATAGGGAAACATAAATAGAAAAGAAATGAATAGAAGAATGCCAAAACCAAACTGAGAACCAAGAAGCAAAAACACCAAAACTGAAACCAAAACCAACAAGAAAAAAAATGACACCAAGCTACAAACCAACAAACCCAAAAACCCTAAATATACACTCATGCCAAGCAAGTTGATTAAGTAAAGAAATTTACAAGTTTAAAGGCTAAGAAATTATCCCAACTGAACAATATGAGCGACACCTAGGAGGAAGAAAGAGAAAGAAGAATGAGTTGATCCAAGAGAATGCAACACATGAGCAAAAAAGCAAATAGGCGATAAGAGAAAAATGTTAAGAACAAAAACCAATTGACAACCCACACATGTGAAATTACAAGACAATCTTCCTCAAGAACAATGGAAAATAGTTATAGAGAGCTTATGAAAAAAAACTAGTTTTTTCTGAATGAATGAATGAAGTTTAGTTAAAACCCTCTTCGATTAACTCGTTTATGGTGTGCTAAAGTGGGTTAGTGGCATTATCTCTTGACAATGTTTTCATTTAATTCGATGTTTCATTATTTCTGACTGACAAGACTGATGTGACGCACACCAAATGGAAAATAGAGAAAAGGAAAATAAAAGAAACAAATAAAAAAAGAAAGAAGAAAAAAGAAGGGGTGGCAAATCACAACACCCAAAGTCAAAAAAAAAGGGTGGGGTCCCCACTTTGTAAACAAGAAAAGAGGGGCGTGAGTGTAAAGGAACAACATGTACCAAATCCCATGTATCAGTTTTCTTCAATGCAACCATCTCCTCATCCATGGCTTTCATCTAAGAATCTGCATCACTCATACACATAGCCTCTTGCACAATCCTTAGCTCATCATCATTAACAATCAAAGGAAAAATATAATTTGAATCCAACAATGAATAACCAAACCTTTCAAGTACTGAATAGCCAAACCTATCAGGTTGTCACTTATATCTCATAGACCTCCTTAATTGTTTGAGGTTGAGGTTCTTCTTCTTCAGAACTTTCAGATCTTCTCAAGCTCTCCTCATCATTAGGTCCATTCTAGGCTTTAGGTTCAACTTTCTTAGGGTCAAGAGGAAGCTAAACCACATCATATTTCTTTTTCTTTTTTGTAGGCTACAAAATAGTGGAAGAAGCTTTCATATATTTAAAGATAACACTTCTACTGTAGAGAACCTTTTTGGCCACTAGATCCCAAAGCTTGTACCCTTTCACACCAATACCATAACCAATGGAGATACACTTGACAACCTTGTTTTCCAATTTCAACCTTTTCTCCCTTGGCACATGAACATATGCCTCACAACCAAACACACAAAGATGTCTCAGTGAGGGCTTCTTGCCTGACCACACCACCATAGGTGTCTTCTCAACAAGAGTTGATAGAAGATTTGTTAACTAGATAGCATGTAGTGGCAAACAACTTTAGCCCAGAACTTTTATTCAAGGCCAACTCCACTTAGCATACTCTTAGCCCTCTCCATCAATGTCTTTTTCATCCTCTTTGCAACTCCATTTTGTTGAGGGATACATGGAGTTGTCTTATGAATTTCAATCCCATGTTTATAGAAATTCTTGAAATCTATGGAACAAAACTCACCACCATTGTCAGTCCTAAAACAATTAATCTTCCTACCAGTTTGATTTTCTACAAAGGCCTTAAACTCCTTAAACTAACTAAAGACTTCAAATTTAATTCCAAGAAAATAAATAAATGTCCTACTATAATCATCTATGAGAGCAAAAAAAATATACAGATTTTGATAATGAAGGAACATTTACAAGATCAAAAACATCACAATGTACATGTAGTCCAAAACCCTAGAAGATTTGTGAGAACTATGATAAAAACTGAACACAATTTTGCTTTCCATAAACACAATGTTCACAAAAATCAAACTCAAGATTGCAATCATCAAGCCCCTCAACAAGGCATTTATTTTGTAGGGTTCTTAAACCCTTTTCACCAATGTGACCAAGTCTTTGGTGTCAAAGCATTGTATTCTGAGTAGATAACTTCACCTCCAAAGCATGATCACCCTTAGTTATTTAGAAATCATGACCATCAAAAGTAGATGCAACTTTCTTCTTTGTTTTTGGTTCCAATGATGATGATAGTGACACAAAAGTCTTTTTATTCTTTTCTACAAAAGAACTATTGCACTGAACTGTGCATGCATTCAACTGGAATAGAGTGCCTATCTAAACACCCTTAGCAAGCACCATAGCTCCTCTTGTAATCTTGAATCCTCCATTTGAGAAGACAACTTGCACACCTGCATCATTCAACTTACTTACAAAAAGAAGGTCCCATGCCAAACCATGGATATGAAGGACACCATCGATCTCCTTCACTCTACCATCTAGGAATCTTATCTTGACTCTTACATGACCAACAATATTCAGGTGAGAGTTATGTGGAAAGAAGCACCAGAGTCTATCAACCACACATCTTGTGATGCATGTGTTTCTAAGGCAACGATAAAGGCATCTGCATCACCCTGAGAGGATTTATGATATTCAAAATTAGAGAATGTCTTATTTTTCTTCTTTTTCTCCTCCTTACAATCTTTGCGAAAGTGACCAGATTTGCCACAATTCCAAAAAATTTCCTTGGTCTTTCCAAGAGACTTAGATCTCCCATGGGATTTGGATTCTATATTTTTGTGTTCTTTTTTCCTTTTTCTTTCATTCTTCCTCAAATCACCATAGCCTCCTTAGCCATTTTTGAATATTTTCTCTCCATCTCTTCAGATAACAATGATGCCACCACTTCATCCATCTTAAAGGTGGTAGTGGTACTTCCAATGGCCATGAAAAGGTGGTCCCATGAATCCGAAAACGAACACAACAAATTCGCGCAATGATCCTCCTCCATTTTCACACCAATAGATTTCAACTAGGCAACTAGCATGTTGAATGCGTTCAGGTAATCTACAACATATCCTCCTTCCCCCATCTTCAGAGAATATAGTTCTTTCATAGGAACAACTTATTTACTAAGGATTTAGCCTGATAAATTTGGAAAAATTTCTTCGAAAGAAGTGCAACGGTCTTTTTTTCATGAATGTCTAGGAGTACTGAATCAACTAAACAAAGTCTTATTAGACCCCTAGCCTTTTGATTCATCATATCCCAATCTTCTTGTTTTATGCCTATTGGCATAGTTCTAGAAATAGTTGTCCACAAATCATAGTCTACCATCACCTCTTCCATATTGAGCTTCCACAACTCAAAGTTGCCTTTGTTAAACTTCTATATCTCAAATCTACCAAATGTGCTCGCTATCTCCTTCCTACAATAGGGTCAACAAAAATATTCTGCGATAGGCCCCCACTCAAATAAGATCAGTACAAAAAATCCCTTAATCCATAATAGGAAACAAAGGTGATCAAGAATTGATACCAACCGACAGAAAGCTAGGAATGTGGAAAAGCTTCTAACACCAATCTATCATAGGAGAGAATGTGCAAATTTCTATAGTTTCAAACCCTTATACAATTACAATAAAGAAGATGCACATAACAAATAACATAAATAACATCAAAGATACAATAAAACACATAACACCAAATATAGGTGGGGGAAACCCTTTCGAGAGAAAAATCCCCACACTCCAAAATCTTGAACAATGTATTATCTATAAAAAAATGATTACAATAAACTTGCAGTGCAAGATTCTACAAGAGGTTGTTTGTGTTACAATTCTAGAGTAAATTAGATAGCAAAATGGTATCTCAACACAACATCATACTACTCCAAAACACAAGTGCTCAATATATAAGAGCTTACAATGCATAAATTAGACATTTCTAAATCAATTTCCAAAGGCTAAAGATGCAACATTCAAAGTGCCAAAACCATTACACACGCATAACAGT
This sequence comes from Sequoia sempervirens, assembly GCA_007258455.2. Classification (NCBI taxonomy): domain Eukaryota; kingdom Viridiplantae; phylum Streptophyta; class Pinopsida; order Cupressales; family Cupressaceae; genus Sequoia; species Sequoia sempervirens. The sequence goes on from VDFB02273853.1 coordinate 61,938, forward strand.
AAGTTTCCAATTGTCATTGCATGCAACACTGCAACTGGCAATCGTTACTAAATCTGTACATGCAAAACCTGCACCTGCCAAATAATAATTGCACCTAAAACACTCACATTCCATGCAAACTCAACATGGAAATAGAAAATACCTTCATGCACAACTCCACCTATAAATGCAACTTTCCAACTTGAATCCTCCTCAGAATAGAAACTACAAGTTGTAACTCACAAGACAATGTGAGAAAATAGCAACATTAAATATTTAAATAATCAATGCTACAAAAAAATCAAAGGTTGAGACACCTTCATTTTCCTAACACATGTGCATTGTAAAAGTTTAGTTTTGATGTTTAATTCAACAAGTTTTCTCTATAACTTCTCATTTATCGATTTGGTTAGTCTTAAGGTTCATTTGTGGTATTTTGAATGGGAAATGAAATGAAGTCGAATACTTCTCCAAATGACTGTTGAAATATGAAATTTTTCTTTAAGCTACATTAGTTTAAAGGGTGTTTACAATAATTTGACCCTCAAGTGCACTACATTTCATTTCAAATATTCATCACTTTCTAGGGCATCATTTAGATCTTCATTATTTTATCAAAAATATTGGGTTTTAATGAACTTGTATACCCCAATTGATAATCATTTTTTTTTTTGATAGTTTCAATCTTTCATTTCATCCTAACCCAACCAAATAATAGAAATTTGCAACTTTATACAAATTGTAAACCAAACATACCTGGTAAAAGATGAATCATGTTTAGGGAACAAATTTGATATTTACCACATTTTGTTTATTAAATTGTTGAATACTGAAGTACTGAGAGGGGTGTGAATTAGTACTAAATAAATTATTCGCTTCCAACAACATTTCAAGGATGATCATAAGAACACATAAACACACAACCATAATACCAAATTTACATGGAAAATCCTACAAGGGAAAAACTGTGGTGAGCAAGCTACTTGGATCTATTGTCCAAATCCAAACTCACAAATGAAAACAAGATTTACAACATGTTTTATGGGCTACAAACCAAAGGAAGTTACAACCCCCTCAAGCACAACAATATTTATAAAAATGAGGTTCTATGACCTCTGTACAAAGATATTGATTTGATCCTAGTACTACTTTCACAAAAGTAGACTACTCCAAGCTCTGTAATATCATATTACTTCTCTACAATTACTCCATCAATCTCTACAACACCAAAATACCTTACTTCTGTCATCATAGTTAATACATTATTTCAATAGCAACATCATTGCTGAATTGATCTTCTCCATGCTTCATTATCAAAATAGTTTTTACGAATTTCTTATTCGCACATTAACTTTCTAAATATACATCATACATTTACTCCTCCTTTCAATCATCTTGATCCTTTATTTATATCCTCTGCAAGCTTTAAAGAGTTTCTCCTTTGTCGGCCAAGATGAAGCATATATATATGAGACATGCAATAGCCATGTATGTCAGCCCCCAAGATCTCTGTAATAGAAATCAAAATGCACCGCACACCAAGAGATAAATAGGACCTATTTACCTTATCATACACTTCTTTATTGCCACACACTTCCAAATAGTTGGCACAAACATCTCAATATGCTAAGTTAGCTTAGTAGACACTTATCCAAGTCTTCATATTGGCTTTAGACCAAAGGTGGTATCAGAGAGGCAAAGACAAAAACATGCAAACCATGTCATGAACACTATATGACATGCCGAACATTTTTGTACACTTATTTTATCAATTCAGATCATTTCATGCTCACACAAACACTTAATACCTAAAATATCAACTTTAGACAAACAGTGGTACAAGAGAAGATCAAATATCAACTTGTGAATCTCTTCGAGAACATAATGAGACACTTGAACATACTTCTCATAACCTCTTTACTCAGTTTTAGGAAATTACTTGCTAACACAAGTCGCTAGATCACCAATTGATCAACCTTTCAGATTGTTGGATCATAGACAACACACTATCACATGCAGAATCATCGATGGTGAACCAAATCACACAAAACTTGAACTGAGCAGGCACCCTATCGATATGAATATAAATACAAAACCACAAAACCAATCAAGATAATGCAGTGAAGTGCAGAGACAATTTTTTCTACCTCAGGCAACTATTCATTGAAATTAACTTGTACTTATTTTGCTAACATTGAAAAAATGTTACGGTAACACTTATGCATTGAAACTTGGATCATACATACCTCATAGCTATTTTAATCTATCCTTCAATCCATAGGATGATATAATAATCTACAAAGAAATGCAAAGCAACTGATTGAGCTTTTGAAGAGCCATTCTTTGTGCCTTTGACAATTTGAAGACTTATACATTTCTCTACATATCCCAAGTAAAAAAATTCATTAGAAGATGTATGTAACAATACATTACTTATCAATCCATGAAATTCAGAAGATAGGGTGCATGAACTTCAAAAGATAAGGTACAACTATGTATAGATGATACAAATCAACATCATCACAATTCTTTATTAAAGATTGGTGCATTTGCAATAGCAACATGAGTTGACATCAATGACAACACATTGACAACACATTTGCAACAATTTTAACTTGAGAATTTTCACACAAATTCATTGTGTAATTGAATTCATTTCCTTCCTCCTTTTTGTCCTTTCTATACTTTATGTTGGAGCAATGACAGTTACATGCACTTTTTCTTTGTTCATCCCTAGAACTTGCAGAGCTTTTAATTTTTACACTCAAATGATGTTTGTGTTGATTTAATCCATAAGATCAAATTTTTAATCTTGGAGCTAATGGAAGTTTTGATTAGTATTTATTGTACGAGGTTAGTAGGTGAGCAATTAAGGCTTCCATAGAGCTCACTCTTGAAAAAAAATATTGATATGCAAGTAAAGGTAAGATAAACATAAAAATTCATATGTGATATGCACTTTCGCATGTAAACTTCCTAAAGTCCAAAACACTATTCTCTATATTACCTTTGGTGAAAAATTGACCTTCAAGTGCAATTGAATTTGAACTCTAATGTTTACTTCAATGTCTAGTTCGCTATGGAAGTTCGACAAGGAAGTTATAAAAAAATTCCTTAGAAAACCATATTCAAGTTGAAGTTTAATACATAGTTTAAATGGATATCAAATTTCCACAAAGATGCCTTTTTAGCAATTTCTTTTTTTCTTTAAGAGGAAGTTGTAGGTAAGAACACATTTTTTGATAAGGAAATCATGTTCAATTTAACATCAAACTTATGTAAAGGCTAAGTATAAAGCATTCAAGACATTTTATGCCTTGAGTTCATATGTTCATCGAAATCATATAGGTGAAGCTCCGAAATGTGCAATTGGAATGGTAAACTCCATAATTGATTTCTTCCCTACTTTGTGATATTTAAAAAAAAACTTCCAAAAGGGAGTTAGGATGATTTTGATCATTCAAGGAAGATAAAATCCATCATAGAACTTAGGCACGTCATCAAAATTGGCCAAAGAGAAAGATATGAGGATTGGCAGTAGGGACTAACCTAAAGCTAAAAATGGGTTCCTTATTTTGCTTAAATTTTAGGGTGTGCTTCCTCTACCCACTTTTTTTTCGTGATATAAGATATTTAAAAAGAATTTTATAGTCAATATAAATATCTATTTATAAAAAGAATTCAATATCTTTTAAATAAATACATTTAATGATATGTATACGAATCTTAAGACATTGAGAAAATTTTAATTGTGCACCTCTTACTATAACTTTTAATAGATTAACATATAATTTATTTATAATAATAAAAAAAAGTAGAAGTTATGCATCATTGATCAATAATTATGTGAATTTTGAATAAAAGTATTGATAACAAAATATTTTATAGAATAAATGATGTAGTTTAACAATAAATTATTATTAGATGAATTTAAGTGTGATTTAAAAAAAGATATTATTATCCTGTTGTTTTTTATTTGTTAAAAAAAAATGATTTAACTTACAATTTCTTTTTTCCCTGATGTACCCAATTTTACAATGTGTTAAAACTAGCAATTGCACCTTGGTGTGCAATGGTTACGCCGAAGAGGTGTGGAAGGTCAATTAGGTAAAAATTTGGTCTATTTTGTGCAAACATTTTGTAGTACATGAGGTAAATTGGTAGTCCATTTAGCAAATGATGTTTGTGCAACAAAGGTCTCAATGGAGAACTGATAGGTTCAAATCCGCTATGCATCCTTTTTTAGGGATCCAAACATGATTGAAACAAGACCTCTAAATGAGGAAGATAAGTAGGCTCCATTACCATCAGAGTCATATTATGTTTGGGGGAAGAGCAGGAGAGAGAGAGGGAGGGAGAGGGTGGTTATGGAGATAGAGGAAAAAATAGAGTGAGACTTAAAGAACAAAGGTGACTTCAAAAAGAGAGGGATATATAAAGAGGGAAGAGGGAGAGTACATGAATACATCTTCAATCACATGAGTTACCCTTATTTCCTTACACCTACAATTGATCATTATGCTTGCATGGTCGACCTTCTTGCCTAGGGTGACTATCTTGAAGACAATATAATTGTATGGTTGTATTGATAGAGAACACAAGCAAAGCTTATATGTCAGGATATGTTTGAGAGTGCTCAAAATGTCAAACTAATTGTGCAAAATCAAGGAATTAGGATTACAATTGGTTCAAATGGAAACCTATAACCCAAATAGAGTTACATTTTGCACTAAGCATATCAAAAAGGCCTCAAAATCAATTAAGAAGGGTTCAATTATCTCAAATCTGCACAATTTGAGAAAAATGATATGTTGAAGTTGTTTAAACTGCCCCACCTTTTAGCCCTACAATAAAATGGATGTGCAAATGACAAAGGTGTCATTCAGATATGTTCATTTTCCTATTTTTTAAGAAATGTTTCTCTTGGTCTTGATCTTTTTATAGTGAAGCTCTGAGGAAACAACCACCTATTATTTCAATGCAAGGCTAGTGTTTGAGAGTTAAAAAATAGTTTCACACAAAAAACTAAAAATGTCAAAACAAAGAGACTTAATTGGCCAAAAAAAGATGGAATCCCTATCATGATAGAGATACCTTGCTTTAACAACAAAATCAACCGCATTGTGTGAGAAGGTACTAAATGCAAGTTGCCATTAACCTTAGTGAGGTCTCAATGGAGAATTGATAGGTTCAAATCAACTATGCATCCTTTTTTAGGGATCCAAACATGATCGAAACAAGACCTCTAAATGAGGAAGATAAGTAGGCTCCATTACCAGTAGGGTCATGTTATGTTTGGGGGAAGAACGAGAGAGGGGGGGGGTTATGGAGATAGAGGAAAAAATAGAGTGAGACTTAAAGAACAAAGAGATGACTTCAGAAAGAGAGGGATATATAAAGAGGGAAGAGGGAGAGTACATGAATACATACTTCAATCACATGAGTTACCCTTATTGCATTACAACTACAATTGATCATTATGCTTGCATGGTTGACCTTCTTGCCTAGGGTGACTATCTTGAAGACACTATAATTGTATGGTTGTATTAATATAGAACACAAGCAAAGCTTATATGTCAGGATATGTTTGAGAGTGCTCAAAATATCAAACTAATTGTGCAAAATCAAGGCATTAGGATTACAATTAGTTCAAACATAAACCTATAACCCAGACAAAGTTACATTGTGCACTAAGCATATCAAAAAGGCCTCAAAATCAAGTTAAAAAGGGTTCAATTATTTAAAATCTGCACAATCTAAGAAAAATGATATGTTGAAGTTGTTTAAAGTGCCCCACCTTTTAGCCCTACAATAAAATGGATGTGCAAATGACAAAGGTGTCATTCAGATATGTTCATTTTCCTATTTTTTAAGAAATGTTTCTCTTGGTCTTGATCTTTTTATAGTGAAGCTATGAGGAAACAAACACCTATTATTTCAATGCAAGGCTAGTGTTTGAGAGATAAAAAAACAGCTTCACACAAAAACTAAAAATGATAAAACAAAGAGACTTAATTGGCCAAAAAAAGATGGAATCCCTATCATGATAGAGATACCTGGCTTTAACAATGAAATCAACCTCATTGTGTGAGAAGGTACTGAATGCAAGTTGCCATTAACCTCAGTGAGAAATTAACAGATCCAGGTACATTTGAGAGTTGGCTTGTACCTAATCTTATCGTAGTTGTGGAAAGATTTGGAAAGCAGATTGTGGACTTATCACAACTTTGTCAAGATTTGAGTTTGAGGCTCAAATAGTATGTGAATTCAACTTATATAGATAACCATAAAAAGGTTGGAAGTAGACATCTCGAGGAACTATTTTCTATAAGATCTGATTAACTAGGAACATTTTATTATTTATCTGACTGGGGTATGTATGTAAGGAACAGGTTCTCAGTGCAAAAATTCAACTAATGTGATGTTGCTTTCAGATTATGGTAATAATTCTGCATACATAGGTCAGTCCAACATGTGAAGGGTTTGTATAGGTAACTCCCATTGTCAATAACCTACAAATTCTAACATTGTTCCATGACATCCGGTCTGAAGAACCATGGAACTGAAACCCATTCTTTGCATTCTTGATTTTGATACTATTGAACTTATAATGTTACCAAGGATTGGGTTGTTCCTTGTGTGATCACCAAGAACCCTCATGTTAGGGAAATTCGGAATAATTAGGAGCACCTACTATGAGTGAATAGTGTGTAATTTCCCAATGGAGAATTATTCTACAATTGAGCTCAACTTAGCTATTCTAGCTATTTATTGTATTGGAACATTTTAACAAAAAATGCTAATATTTTAGATATACAATTAAGAAATCGCAAAAACAAAATTAAGAATATCTGTTACTTTTCAAGGCATATCTAATTAAGAAATTGCAAAAACAAAATTAAAAATATCTGTTACTTTTCAGGGCAATAACTAAATGATCTCTGCTCTAAAGTCTAAACACAATCGATTCCAAAGACCAAACATTCAACATTCAAATACATTCTCAATAAGTGATTCAATGCATCTAGCAATGTGTAACACTAAAAAATCAAATGCACTCTCAGTAAGGGATTTATAATGCATCTAACCATGTGTATAACACAAAAATAGAATATATGTATATATACAAAGAGAGAGAGAGAGAGAGAGCTATTCTGGTAGACAACTATCTATTCTCTATCCGAAATGTTGATGAAAAAAATGTCCGCAGTTTAAGCCAAAAATCTGCAAGCTCTAGATACCAATGCCCCAACCAAATAATAGATATAAATATAATATACCAATGCCCTGGCCAAATATTACTAAAATAACTCTTAAAAAAATATAAATATTGCATGCTTAGTTGATAAGACTATAAATATTTGTTTATATATATCAACCATTTGACCTTTAAATGATATTATTCTAAAACATTCTATATATCTGTAACATGCCCCTTAATGTGCCCTGAGTCTAAACCTTGTCTTTTAGTTGATTGCTAAATTGAGACAAATAACTCGACCATATTACTTTACAGAAACATTGAATCCACAGGAAAAGCAAACACTGATAGTGTTCCAGTGAGCTATGATCCAAAAAGGATATTTTTTATTCCTCCATTTGGTTAGTATTAAACATATCAGATAGGTTAACAGACGAAATGCAGGGCCACCTCTTCTTACATCAATGTGGCAACTGCAACACTAAAAAAAATTGTTTTATGTATGGAGATAAATTGTAGGAAGAAAAAGTGCTTGAGGACATTATTGAATCAGTTTGGTTTCTGCGTTGCTGTAAAAAAAGAGATGCTGGTATTTTCCACTTTAATAAAATAGGGGAAGATTGGATGCATCCAGACTGAATTGTCATCTGTGAACTCTAGAGATCCTCTAGCTACTGACAACTCTACAAGCTTTCTGCAAGCAACAAGGGGGCCTCCTACAGGAAAACTGGAATTCTCTACTAATAACTCTTTTGTTTCCAGATGCTCAGAAGGTTCCACACTTGGCTTACCCCAATACAGAAAGGCCTGGCAAGATCTACTGCCTCTTGATTGGCGACCTGAAAGAATATAAAAAAGTAATGTGAGCTAATTGTTGCTATGACAGTGAAATTTATAAGGTCTCTACCAAAATCCCTAGGAAAATGTGTTATTCGAGTGCTGGAAAACATTACCATATCCCATAGGCCATCTAATGACATATTTAAAAACTCACAATCAGATTATACGTCAATCTTTTTGGTGTCTGGTTCAACCAAAATATAATCTTTCATGTGTAAATCGCCTATTCCCCGGATATAGCTAATACTCCTTTGACTCACCGAACTCCATGGCTGCAATCAACAAATCCTCTCTGCAATAGTAATTAATGTTGGAGAAGATTGGTCATAGCAATGATTCAAACACACCAAAAAAAAGATATTTTGCAAAAAACAACACAATGCTCATTTGCTTACCAAATTTTCTATCCGTTCTCGTTCATCCTCCCTTGTAGCTCGATGATCACAATAAGAGCTTCAGCATGGCCATCTCTACTAATTATAGCTCGGCAGTTCCCAACATTGGAGACTACCATATTGCTATCTTTGATAAGAATAGTAACACACAATGTACCCCTGCTAACACCCTGGAAATTGAATTTTTTTAAAGAGTGTAAGCTTGAGAAGTTGTTTGATTCAAAAAAAATTCATAACCCTAACCAAATTTTGGAAAAAAAAACTTACACTAACACTAACACTAACATCTCCAACAAGGACACACTATAAAAAACTTAAGAGAAAGCTACTTCTGCAACCCTTGCAATTTTATGTTTAATAGGCCTATCAGATTTATATCTATATAAGTTAACCATAGTTGAGGTAAAAGCACCCACAATTGAGAATGTGTAAACATAATTTGAAATTTCTACAATGCAAGAATGAAGTTCAGACTTGCAACAATGTTATGCATAATGTTCAATGTATGATACAGGCTCTAGAACTCAAGGAGAAACCTAAGCTACATACCAGAAAAAATTCAATATATAAGCAAATCTTTTTCGCTGATAAGCAAAACACAATAACACCAGCAACTGTTTACATGGGGACCTAGGTCCCACGTAACCAAGATCAACGGTTGTTTACAGCCAGCAGATGACAAATCTACATTGGAGGGAGTTGTGAGGTTTACAATTACTACCCTCTGTTTTTCAAATTGAAAGTTTGGCTGAAGCTGATTGACCATTTTCAGATCTGAATTTATTTGGACCTGAAGTAGTTGAGCATAATTCTTAAATCTTTGCAGTAGATAGAAATACCAAAGGAGCATAACTAAATGTTGGCTATGGTGAATATACTTCGTGGCTCTTAAAAATTGCCCAACATTCTACGAGAAAATTGTTGTTTGCAAAAATTAGTTTTTAAATGAATTGTTCAAACAACACGTATAAATAGCCTCTATAAAATAGTTAACAAGAAACTACAAATTACTAGTTATTATATATATATTCTACAAGGGTCCAAAATGTTAAATAAAAAGGATTTAGTTTTAAGAGGATTTTTTACCGGTTACATTGATCAACCAGTGGAGGAGGGAGTGCTTAATTTGGAGATCATATTCAAGAGTCTTAATCGTCTACTTAACTAAGTCTTTTTCCAAATATGTTGAGCAGCTCCTGGGAGGATGTCAAAATTTGCTTCTCATGTTCAGAGATTCTTTTTCTGCCAAATGTCCCAAGTGACAGTGAACACTGAATATGCAGGCCCTTTTATAGAAGTTCTCTCTTATGGGTTTTATGCTGAGAAATTTCAGTACAGGCGAGAATTTCATCTTTCATTTGACCATTTTAAAGTTCCTGAGTTGATATGTCATATCCTCTCTTTGTCATGCTAACATTAACAACATATTTGGTGTCTTGCTGCATGGGCATTTTGAGGCATGCTAATAAAATTTTTGCAAATCTATTATATGGTAACATATCTCTAAAGCATACACAAGGCACGTGAACCATTTGACAGAATGACTAAGAGAAAGCATTGTGAACCGTACTAATTGGATGTTTTCTCTTTACCAAGATGGTACTCGATGCCTGGGTGCATGACAATGGAGCATTGCAAATTTATGGGAATTCGTTTAGTTCAATGGAACTTAGTTTCATAAGTGATTGCCATGTTTGCAATATCCAGAAGATTGTGAATCATGAAGCGGGGAGGAGGACCTTTGAAACCTTGTTTTTGCAGAGCTCTGTAAATTATCCATGGCCTAGAAAGTCCTTCAAATAAGATTTTGATTGTCCACATCAAAATTACATAGTCCAACTCTATTTGAAACCTTTTCAATTTCAAAAGTCCTTCAAACAGAATTTTGATTGTGAACATAAAAGTTACACAGGAAAGACTTCAAAGAGAACTCTAACTGTCAACATCAAAATCACACAGTCAAGCCCTGTTTGTGAAAGTCTTAAAGCATTGAAAAGCGTTTTCACAGAATTTCTGATTTGAAATAAATTTCCTTTTTCCTCTAGTTACAGAGAAGAAAGCATAATATTTCCTGTGACATTAATATTAATTGCACCTTGTCCTGGGAACGTCCCAATTGGGTAAAAGTTCGCAGAGTAATCCCTCACATACAACCATATCTGGATCTAATATCTATTTTTGTATGATTTAGGTACAACCACGATGCATAATGTGTTTGAATTTGATATCAAGTAAACCTAGTATGGCTATTACCTCTGGCACGATTGGACATATTGTAGGGTGTAGATTCAGTGACCAATATTTTCAGCAACAAAATCAGTAGCTTTCCAACCACCATGACCATCAGATACACCAAAAAATGCCTGGAAAAGGATACAAAAGTCATAGGAATTAGCTATTGCAAACCATCTACAGACTGTCATAAGAAAAAAAACCCAAAAAGGAGCTTCAAGAATGCTATCCAGTTTATCCATAGCTATGTAGTCTTATATACCCAATCATTAAAATGAACACCAAGAACAAAAACATGCAATGGGTTGGAAGATCATGCTGCGTCATTTTTTACTTAACAGAGTAATGGATTAATTTCTTAAATTTCTCAATTTGAAAAATCTAAATAGTTAAATTAGCCCTGAACAAGATAAAATGTTAAGCAACTGACCAATCTGTTCTCAGCTGCCAGAAGATTTGTACGTTTATTTCCTAGCCGCTCCCAAAAGATTTCGAGGGTTTTGAGCCCCCATTTGCAGCCTCTGCCACTTCTTCACAGCTTCAAACCCTGATGCACAATACTATATGAATCTAGGGTTTGCAAATTGAAAACCAAGTGAATGCTCCCTCTCATTCTTCCATTCTATAGTACGCTGGTTATTTTTAATCTTACCGGTTCAGAAGCAGATCTAGGACTACAAGTGATTTTGCCTGTGTTGCTAATGGTGTTGAACTCTCTTATCTGCAGAGGACTCTGCACCTAAGGCTTATGGATATGTGCTTGGAACCTCTTCTTTAACGGGGCCGCTGGATCCGAATCTGCTATTGGACCTGCCACTGGTAAATCTGTGGGATCATTTACCGGTTCCGAATCGCTACTGTAGCCATGGAATACTTGACTGTTCTCTGTGAGTGACGTATTGCTATCTAATCTGCATTCAAGAAGATCTTTGCTCAGTGTGTTGAACAAGACATCTCCACTTTAAACAATCAACGACTAGCGATGACCACACTGTCAACCAAGCCCTCTCGCTGCATTTCAGCCGTTGAAGAACATACTGAGCTCTTAAAGCTCAAATAGGGACACGCCTTCGGCGTAATTAAAAGATATATATTAATATTTATTATTTATTTATCTATAATAATATAATAATTAAAAAATATATAAAAAACCAAAAACCCATTCACAGTAAATAAAATAAATGCTTTACCGAAAAGCTTTTCGCAGCAAGCAAGTGGAACATACCACACTACCATCGCTGCAATTCATAAAAGATATTTTCCTACCATTTTGTACAGGGTAAGGAACAGACAGCAGCTGGACTGAGCAGCAGGAAAAAGCCAAGTGCAGATTTAGTCGTGGCATGGAAAAGGCAATGCTCTGCAAGGTTTGGCAATGAGGGCGGCCACAGATACCAAAATGCACACATAACACCTCCATTACATGCCTCTCGTGTGCAAAACTTGTAGCAAACATGTTTTTTCATTACCTCACCATTTGCAAGATCGAGGAAGTTAATAATGTAGCCTGTTATCGACAAAAAGAAGAATCAATAGGTATTGCGAATTACGGTTTCCAATCGCAGGAAGTACTGTTTCCGTTTCGATGAATGGGTGAGAAGGCATCAGATGCGTTTCCTTGGGATGATGGTGCTTTTGATAATAAGTACTATTGTTATTCTGATCTGTTAGGGGATGCAGCTTTGAAAAGTGGGGATTCGATCCAGGGTCTCTTGCCTTCTGAATGTGCAGCGTTTGGATATAGCAGGGCGGGCGAAAAAATGGCGAGAACCCTCAAGGAATGGGTCGGTCTGCCGTTCATACTTACCTTAGACTTTGCACAAATTGTGTTTTGCTGTTGAGGATGCAGATGAGAAACCCTACCACACCATAATTTTTTTTAAATGACGAGAAGCAAAACCAGATTTTCTACAGCTGCTGTTTCAATTTATTCAGTCAACGAGATCTTATTTTAAATTAATAAAAAAAAAACAACAACAAAAAATTGATCCGCTGCCTGCAAATTCCTAAAAAATGAAACTCATTGAAACCATAACAAGTGACTAACCTCAAGATTCTACACAAATAATGAGCATAATATACAAAAGAAAAATAATTATGGAACCATTATATAGAAGAATTTTTTAAAAATCAGATTAACCAAAAGCAATCTTCTTACAGCTGCTACTTCAATCTATTCACAGTAAACGAAAAGTTGATCTGGAAAATATCTTGATAAAAGATTTTGTGAGGCAACTAGATCCGATTTACTTTGGACATCTAACATATCTTTTGCAGGCTTTTAAACAAAAATATTAATTGCGAATCTAACTGCTCAGGATTTCTTTTCAGGCGTGAGAATATGGACGGCTAAAAATATAAAGCTTGGTGGGAAAGAAAACTGACAGAAGACTCACGAAACACAAAAAAATAAACGTCTAGGATGACTGTGATCGTCTTCCATGCTTTCTCGTAAAAAGTGTGCTATAGTGGCCACTTTGTATTAAATACAACTTGCTGTAAATTGCAAGTTGCATGAATTTCGTGCAATCCACATGCCCCATCGAAGGTAGCTTTTATGCAGACTGTTGTACAGGTTTTACACTGGCGGAGGATAAAATTGCATTAAAAAATGAATTTCAGCTGTGTATAAAAATGAACGGTCAATATTACTTGAATCGACTCCCATCCATTTTGGAACACGCTCAACCATCGATCGACCAATTTAGCTCGCTCATAAATAAATATTATACTCAAATTTAGTTTTCGTTTTAAGAAGAAAATTTCACAAAATCAAAAAAATAAGAAACAATGGTGAGACAGAATAATTTAACGTCACTGCAATATACAGTTTACTTCAAAAATAAAATTACAAATAGTGGGCCTGTAAGAAAATACCTTGGAAAGCGACATTCATTTCAACTGCAAAATTTCTTCAACACCAGTGGTAAAATGAATGGAGTGTTAACAGACATTGCCTTAAAATAAAAGGGTTTGCATTGCAATAGGTACCGTGCGGTGAAGTAGCTTGAAACTTGAAGATTCACCCCTTCTTAGTTAAAAGAAATAACCCAACGCCATTGGTAAAAGCAAGAAAGGGTTAGCAACCATTGAGTAATAATGGAAGGGTTTCAATTAAAATAGTGCATGAAGCATAAAAGTAGAAATTACCTTCACCCTTCTGATGTTTCCTTGCTCTCCTCCTGTCATAACCGCCATTGCCATTTCATTCAAAAGAAGGTTGCTTGAAAAAGCAATGGAAATTGCCAAATAGTGAATACACACAGACCCAAGGTTTTTGAACTCGCATGCAAAACCCCAAAAGTCGAGGTAAAATTAATACAGTGCGTAGGCTACAGCTGGTATGATTTTTATCGATATGAATTGAGATTTTTATATAGAAACGACCGACCCCAGCATACTAATGGAGTTAATTATGAGGATACAGACACAAGGGATGCAATACTGGTTGCATTAAGTTAAACGGTGCTCCATCGATTGGCTGAACCAGATTTTTTGTGCAGGCGTCATATACTGCAAGTGGCATCCTCTGCAACCGCAGGTGGCTGTACTATCTTCAACCGACAGTGAACCTGTTCTATTAGATTGGAGTAACCTAGCCCTACAACGGTCTCATTTAAGGCGGGCTCAGATGTATCTTGACACGTCACAGGCAACAGAAAAAGGTTCAAATTGGTTGCTGAAGATGATCGACGGCGGTAAACATTTCAATCGTTGGCCAGCCCCTGTGGAGAGAGGTCAACCATGGATATTAAAAGTCAGGTTCCTCTCTTTCAAATTGGATACGCCTTCGGCGTAAAAAATAGGTGATTTTTGAGGACTACTTTATGAAATAGTGGGAGGATTGGTGTTTGTATAAGTAGTTGACGAAATAGTAGGTGCTATGGTTCAAGATACTGCTCTTTGGCTGTAAAGGCTAGAAAACCACACAGAATCGAAAAAGTTGAGGCCTATAAATCTAGCAACATGTACCTGTAATTTGAGATATTGTTAAATCTCATCCACACATCTTATCTCTTTACTATTACTTCTCTTTTGTATGATGTTTATTGCCTAATATTAATTTTCAGTTTGTTCTAAGTTGTAGATGATGTGTGAGACCATACCCAAAGTTTCAAGCTTTGACTTAAATCTACATTCAACGGCTTCCCTTAAATCAAGGTTAGATTTTTCAGAAAATATGTTTGTCGACATCCCTTTCTAAGCACTAGTTGAAGAGATGTATAACCTAAAAGAGGATCAAAGGTGAATCGAAGTCATAGAGGCTCAAGGAATAAATACCGGTCCACAATGTCAATCTACAGTAAATGGAATTCTGAGTTCCATAATTGTGCTTGTTTAATGTTGTTCTTCCCTGTGCCTGCATTTGTAATGGGTTATAGGCTGCAATTTTTTCTGGAAAGGAAAAGCCAATTTGGCTTCTTCTAAGCCTAGGTTTGTAGTGGGATTGAAGTAAAATTAATAGTACAATTTTGAGTTTTTTTGGCAGTGCCACAATGGAAAAAGTAGACACAACTGTGCCCTTTTGCATTCTCCATCAAACAGAATGGCATGTCCGAAAGAATTAGTCACGTGTTTAGTTGATAAATGTGCACCATGTGTTGAACATTAATAATTACTGAAGCATGACATATAATCGTAGTTATGAAATGAATATACTTTTGTTATATTAGCTATCCAGATATAGTCTTTTGAATTTTTTGTCCAGGTTGCTTCAATGTTGTTGCTTTCTTTATCCCAGGCTCTCTTGGAAAGTATTGTCATCATACTCTGGAACTCTCACTATTCTTGGGACAGTCTTGTACGTATATAGGTTTTCTGTTAATAAAAATTTAAAAAATGTTACATTTCTTGAGACTATATAATAAAGAGCAATCACACTTATTGCAAGATTTGTTCTGAAAGTGCCACTGTGTTGTACCCAAAACCAAATTTTTTGCTTCACTAAGGCATTTTGCTTAATTGAGTCTTAATCTTGTTAAAGTGATGTCAAATGGTCGTTTTTGGGCTATTTAAATATGGAGTTGGTGTCAGTGTCATGTCAGTCTGTTATTGAAGAGATTTAAGAAAAGTGAAAATTTGAACGAGAATCATCAAAATTTTCTATCTCTGGAGAAGGGAGCACATTCTCAAAGAGGCGCCCTATCTTTTAGGGGTTCAAATCCTATTTTTAGGGTTTGTCACCTCTAGATGACATCTGTCCGGCATCACGTTAGCTTCGCAGTGAGCTATCAAGCCTGTCAAACGGACCTGTTTCGAGTAAGTTACAGAGGATACGGTGCAAAACGAGGCGAAAGCGAGAAATGGCTAAATTTGGGATGAAAAGAGCAACTTTTGAAAAAGGCGCCCTAGTTTTTCACCCCTCAGATGATGTTTTCTTGGGAAATGTGCCTTTGCAGCTGTTATGCAGAATGTCGTTAGCTTCGCAGTGAACTTGAGATCCCGTCCTGAAAGTTGATAAAACAGAAGTTATGAAGGATTTTGTTTTTCCCTTCGTTCGAGATACAGATGTCAAAATTTGACTAAGTCTGAGGAAAAGCGCAACTTTTGCAAAGGGCGCTTGGATTTTTGAGCCTTCAGATGTCAGTTTTATGAGGTGCAGTCTCAAGATATCTTTTGATCAGTTCTTACTGAGCTCTGCAATGCACCTGTCAGCCAGCCAATCAGAGAAGTCAGTCAACCAGTGTCAGAGGATGAACAAAGGTCCCGACAGAGGTTTTAGCTTAAATTTTCATGAAATTTGGCTAAGTCTGGAATTCGTTTGAGAGTTCAAAGTTGGATTTTCAAAAGAGAGCTGAATGCACGCCTTAACTGGAGTTCTGACTGCAGTTAGACTAAACGTTTTCTGGGTTGTCATCTTCAGTTCATATATTGGCATGTTGAGTGATCTTTCAGTTCGCATGTCAAGTTAACTAGTTTGCATGTTCAGTTAACTATCTTGCATGTTGAGTTAACTTGATTGCATGTTCACTTAACTGAAGATTATCAGTGAATGTCAACTGGAGTTCACATGCATGGCGAATTTGGTTGCAACTGTGAAGTTTTGTGAAGATGGCGCTTCATTGAGTGTCAACTGGAGTTCTAGAAGGACGATATGAATGATGAAGCATAATTTTAGTGAAGTATGGCACATGAAGTTGTTAACTTTAGTTCCAAAAGGGTCGCCATATTTGGATATTTTTGATGAAGCATTAATTAGTGAAGCTACGCACTTTTCAAGGAATGATAACTTTAGTTCCAAAAGGGTTGTTATTTTTAGAATTAAATTGAAGCATAAGTGTGAAGTTGGCGCACTTCTTGAAGGCCAACTGAAGATTGAAAAGGGTTGCTATTTTTAGAACATGATTATTGCATGAAGATGGCGAATTTCTTATCTCAATCAAGATTGTTGACTTTAGTTATCTAAAGGGTCGCCTTAGGTCAAATTTGTGAATCCAAAGCAGATGTGAAGGATGGCGAATTTGATAAGATGGTTAACTGAAGCTAAAGTCGCATGGTTGAGTTGAACTGAAGACTTGAAAGGGAAACCCCAATGCATGATTTAATTAGCATATTCGAGTTTCAGTTAACTGTGATGAGGTCCAATTAGAAGCCAAGCGCCATTTTTCAAGCTTTAGTGCCTTGTACGAATTTCATAAATGAAAATCTATATATTTCAGCCATGGCGTCCATTATTTCATCATCTTTAGCTTCGAAGTTCGTATTCTTCTTGAGTGACCAGCAAGTTAAAGGTGCTACAGGTGTCCAAATTCAGCGTTCTTCGAAGCAACGAGTTCAGATTGTTTAGAGGAAGGCGATTCTAGACTTTATTTTCTCTTTGCATGCAGGTTTTATCAAGTTCCAGAGAAGAAGTTGGCAGATTTTTCAGAAGCAGACAAGCAAAACTTTCTATCTTCTGTCTTATTTCTTCTATTTCTCACCTTAGGTACTTTCTTCGCATGTCAAAGAAATTCAGCATATTTTCAGAGTTTGATCATATGGGTTCGCATACTTCAGCAATTGCAGCAAAACCCACGTCTTAGATTTTTTCGAGAAAATTGCCCCGTAGCCTTCATTCTGAAGCTCTGTGCTTTTTTCCGAGAATTTCTTTGCATGTGGGTCAAAATCACATCTTTTTGTAAATCTCATCATCTGGGTTTGTTCAGAATTCCGTTGTACATAAAACCCATGTTCCATATTTTCTCAAGAAAAATTGCCCCGAGAAGCTCTAAAAACCCCTGCAATTCTCAACTGAAGAATCTTTGCATGTCAAGCTAAATGGCGTTTTTTCACAAATCTAATGTTGTGGGTTGTCTTAGAATCATTTTCCGGACAAAACCCATGTCTCATAATTTTCGATGAATATTATCTTCCGACATGGTATTTTTAGCTTTGTCCAGAGCATTTTAGCTTTCCGAGAAAGTTGTTAGAATATAGCCGTGTTCACAGTCAACGGGTAAGTTTTTCATAAGGCAGTTCAACTAGACTAAATTCAAGACCAAATCGGTCTTAATTTAGGTTTTCATCAGAGCAGCTGACAATGAAGCGTTAAGTTGCAGAAGAAACAGAGATCACTTCATTTACAGAGCCGCCAAAGTCACTCAGATCTTGTGCCATTATCTTCGTGAAAATGGTACCTATGCTGATCTCAAGGTTGTACAAACTGAGTTTCAGAAGCATGTTTATGATATCTTGATGGAGGTTCTGATCACATTTTCAGTAAATTTCAGCGAGTTTCAAGAAGGAGACTGAAAAATGTCAAAGAATGTATGCATACAGTCAAAGAAGGTGACAAAGAATTGAAGGGACAGATTATTGTTTTGGACAGTATCAAAGTGCCAGATGACAGAGAAATTGATGAGTTCTTGGTCAAAGTGTTAGACCGAGATGACATGGAGTGATCTGCCAGTTGGAACCTGCAGTTAATTTTGAGGGTTGAGTCATGAGCAGCAGTTAACTCGACTTTCAGTCTTGAGTTTACTTGCTGACTTATCACATGCTTATCTTGTCCTTGGAATTATCAACACAGGAGTTAGGGTTAGAGTTTCCAGTTAACTGAAGGTAGTGGCCAGTTAACTTTGCTTTAAATAAAGACGTGCATGCTTGCACATGGTCCATTTAGGTTAGATGTACCAGTTAACTGATGGTAGTTTTCCAGTTAACTGTATAGTTTACTTTATTAGGGTTTAATAATAAATCTTGCATGCATTGCAAGACTGTAGTTAACACAAGGTGATTTTAGGGTTCCCTACACCTTGATGTATATAAATAAGAGCTTTTGCTCATTTGTAATTAACTTTTTCTTGAGAGAGAAATATATGCTGCACCTACCTTGCCCTCAATATTGCTCTTTTGGTATTTGTTCATGTGTCTTCACTATTACGATTAATTGTTATGCCACATAGGGTTTCATGCAATTGTAATGGTGAATTCTTTCTGTTTTGTGCAACTTTACCATTATGATCAATTGTTATGCCACATAGGGTTTCATGAGGTTGGGATGATAAATCTGTTTTGTGAAGTCTTTACTATCTTGATCAAGTGTTATGCCACATAGGGTTTCATAAGATTGGCGTGGTAAATTCTTCCCATAGTTTAGATAAATCTGTTTTGTGAATCTTTTATCATTACGATCAAGTGTTATGCCACATAGGGTTTCGTGAGATTGTGGTGATAAAGTTGTTTGTGAGGTCTTTACTATTTCGATCAAGTGTTATGCCACATAGGGTTTCATAAGATTGTCATGGTAAATTCTTAAATCTGTTTGTGCCCAATAAGCTTGTTTAGATTGAGATGATAGTTGCGCCACCTTGCCTTCAAGTAGAGAATCTAAACTCGTTTATCGTCGATAGTCAAACCCTGCTCCATTTCCTCATGCTCTGTTTTCTTGAGGAAATTGGATAGATTTAAAGTAGATAGCTTAGTTGTAGTTAATGATCTGCGAAACCAGAAAATCCTTAGCTGCATCGTTCTTGGTTTTCTTAACCTTGTGCCTCTTCCAGCTGAGAACAAAAAGATAGGACTTAGATTACTTTTCTTTTCCATGCATTCCAGCACAATGAGGGAGCTTCCCCTCCTAATTTGAAGAGCACTCATTGCGTAGTGTACATAGCTGTCCGTACAAACCTGCACTCCAGAGGTGTTAGATTTTACGCCAACACACTGTTTATAGGTATGTCTTATCATTTTCATTGGGAGCTGGCCCTGTTCCAGCTCTACTTCTCCCAGAGATATTTGCATCATGTATTCGTGCAAAGGTCATTGCCTTGTCTCTTGGAATGCTTTGGGTAGGATTTTTCACTTATCTCATTGCATAAAATGAAGTTGAAGTGCCTGTTTGTAGCACTATTCTATAAGCATTCAATCAAATTCTCTAAATAGAATTGGAGGGATACGGCAAATTCACCGTGAGTAATATGGAAAATTCACCATAGGAAAATTTATCGTCAGCAATTCACCACACTACGGAAAATGGTGAATTGCTGGTGGTGAATTTTACTTGACCATGAATTTGTCTTTTCCCATGATAAATTACTGGCGGTAAATTTTCCTCGAACGGGAAGATTTCCCTGCATGGTGGCAAAAATTTAAAAGAAGGTTCGTTAGGCCCTTACCTATGGGACCCATGACGACACACCAACAAAATGTTATATTCCCATGGAGGAAGGAGGTGTCCCGTGGCCCTGAAAGATTTCAGAGAAATGCAACAAGACCAAGAGAAAATAGAAATAAGTAAACATAAACGAAAATAAATTGAGAAATTTACTAGGAAACTCTAGTTGGACATCTCGTTCTGAACCAGACCTTGGATTTCTCATTTACAATGCAATTCAGGCGGGTATAGCTTTGGTTTATTTATTTGGGTCTTTTCTGAATCGTTAAATTGAATTTTGTATTCTTGCTTAAAACTTTGCTCCTGTATGGGTTTTATGGATCATTGATAGTGACTTCAGAAAAACTGAGGCATTCTCTGTGTGGATGGCAGGCGTATTAGCATCAGGGATAAACCGCCGTTCGAATACTTTGTCGCAGAAAAGCTGGCACGTTAATCACAATGTGCCGCAGACAAAAAGGGCGGCAGGAACTCTGTATTTGGCGTGCAAATCAGAGGAATTACTGTTATTTAAACGTGCAATCTCTTGAATATCTGGTAGAAGACAGAGATGGGAAGGAAAGCAGAGCCTTTTGTAAGGTTTTCCATAATGTTAATTATAATAGCAATGTTTGTAGCAGTGGAGACAATTACCAAAGAATCGTGCGATTATGCTCATTGCCAAACGAACGCGGACTGTGAGAGTGTAGACGGAGTTTGCTGCGACGCTCGCCTTAATTGGTGCGGGACTGGAATTGGCTTCTGCGGTGACAGCAGTGCCTGTTACCATTAAAGCATTCATCTTATCTCTTTTATCTTTTATCTTTTCTATGTTTGCAGGCTATTAGGAGTCCCCCGCATAACAAAACCATTGTCCATTGTAAGGATCAATGGATACAAAAGTTATACTTCAATGCTTTTCTGTAAACTCAGGTTTAGCATATTTTATAAACAAAAAGCTTTTGAGTTTTTCCTGTTTCTGTTTTAACATTTATGGGCATCGCCTTCAAAGCTTAAATTTGGCTTGTGAAGCAACTCTTTTTTGTACAGTTTAGTTTTTTCTGCCTTTCATTCATTAATACGGGGTAAATTTAGGGGAATCGATTTTCAATAATTAGATTATCAGATCAGATATGAGGATTGTATAATTTAACTTTTATTATTATCATTTATATGACATCGATTTTTAAAATTTTCATAAATAAATATATAAATAAATCTTTACACATGATTTTAATATGTTAATATTGTGTTTATTAGATTTTTTTTTCTATTTCCATTTTAGGCAATTTATATTTCTTCATATAAACTATAAAAGTAAATAAATAAATCATAGAGTAATTTTTATATTAAAGACAATTCGCCAAATTGATTGGCATTGACAGACATTGCCATTGACATATATGTCAGACTCTTTAAGGAGAGGAAATGGTGGCAAGATAAGACACGTATAATCTCAAGACATTTGTAGTACCTAATTAGAGCCAATATGAATCAAGCCATTTTTTCAATCAATTATGATGTATACATTTTATGTGTAGTGAACAAATGTGGTCTTGGAACAAGAATATGTTCCTTTGGTAAGTCAACCTATGTTCTTCCTTACTTTTGTCTCATCAAGATCCTCAAATCTACAACAATAGTTTCCTTTAGTAAGCCAACCTATGTTCTTCCTTACTTTTGTCTCACCAAGATCATTGAGCTCAATAATTATAATTAATCTTGAATGTGTCTAAATATTAATTCTATCACTACTGCCATGACCATGAAATGAGATAGTAATATCCATTGGGGTTCAAGCATTACATATCATTGTTAGAAGGAAATGATATAATGTTAAGTGATTAGAGATGGTAGTTGCACACACCATTCATTAAATGTGAGCAATAATAAATAGTCAAGATCAAGACACTCATGATCATGTAGTAGAGGAAAATTTACATTATTCCAAACAAATGATCTTTATTTGGCCATTTGGTAGTTGGGACACTCAAGGTCTAACACTTGACATTCCCTGACTTAGACTATACACTTACTTATAGATGCAAGAGTTTATTAACTAGGATTTACTCATAATTCCAATCCAATGCGTTCTCAAACTTGAATGTGCTTGGTACTTTAGCTACATGGATGTGGTTAGATTAGATTATATCTAGGTTTGGGGTCTGCGACATATGCAACAACACTAGACTTAAACACAAACTGTATTGGATGTGAGATTTTATGTAAAGTTTAGTTTATCTAAGAGCTTAGTTTTACACTTAACAAGTGAACAACCACAAGGATTCTAGAAAATATGAAGTTCTTTATCATAATGGATATATGCTAACTTTAGATTTGACTTAATAGATAAATTACTTCTAAATTTTTGTCTATTCATAAACATGTGTTATGTAGATCTTTACTCTATAAAATTAACAACCATGAATACATAAATGACATTGATGATGAAAATTACCCCTATGACTTCCACTGATGTGAGACTCTTTGTATATCCTAATAAATCTAGGTCTCTTGGGCCCAAAATTTTCAAGCTAACTTTCTTGAGGGACTTTATAAATGTGATAAGTCAATTAGGACTTGCCTAACATGACTTTGGGTCAAAACCTAGAGGTAACAATGTTGAACTCACATGATCCTATACTACAAATGGACATGTCAGCCAAAGGATGATTTTGATAAATTAATGGACATAAACCAGATCGAGAAAATTGTGATCTAGGATTGTCCTTACAATTAGATGGATAGTATGCATGAAGCTATTGTATAGAATATACAACTTTAGATAAATAAATTTTAAACTTTGTCATTGAAGCAAGATCTAATTAATTCACTTTTTACAAGGGACATGTATTGTGGGAAATATAGTTTCATAAAAAGATTATCTTTTACATGAAACTTACTTTTGTAGGATATGGTCATATTATTTGACTTTATTAATTAAGATTTTAACACATTCTATATGCTTGGGATATTATTGATACACATTTTAAGTCAAATCTTCCTTAATCAATTTGGATGCATTTGCTACAATAATTACAAGATAATGCCACCAGTCTTTGATGCTGGAGCATCCCAAGCAAATTTGTAGTTTTGATTTGTTTGGTTCTTTATTGACAGACAAACACAAATGTGACTTCAGAAGTGGCAAAGACATTTAATAAAAATAAATGTTGTCTTGAGAATCATTGGTAGTTTAACCTGGATGGATGATATTCTTATTTCATCAGGCGTTTTATCGACATACTTCTTGATTCATGTTGAAGATTTAAAGTGTCAAGGGAAGTCAACAATTGGTGTCGAGAAGTCTCAAAGAGTTACATTTCTTTATATGTCTGGGGATTTGAATGATGTTTCGATGGGTTGCCTTAGTTTGAATGTTCTGGCATTCAAATCATTTTTGTCCTTTCTTTTCAAGAATATTAAAAAATAATCAAATTCGGATTGAAATAGAATATAACACAGAAGTGAAGGACAAGGAGGGGATGGGGCAATGAAAAGGCAACTTAATAAAAGAAAATGAAAGTGCTTGATTTAATATATACCCGACATACCAAATGTTTGGCAAGAAAGGAGCAATTTTAATGCATCTTGGATTTGTGTGTTGGAGGAATCTAGTAATTTCTCCACTATTTTGGTTGTCTGTTTCATAGACTACATATAGTTAATATTTATTTTGCATGTTCTTTTCTACAACAGTTTTGTAACAACTCTATAGGATTAAATGCATTCCATATGGAGGCTCTTTTTAGAAGATTATTGTAAATGCAAAGACCTATATATATTGAGGCGTCTTGTAAGAGTTTGCATCATCATATTCAATCAATTAATTTATGAATGTTGTAGCATTTGGCATGGATAATTTATGTGTTGTTTGTGAATAATTTTGTTTCTATGCAATTTCTGCACCTCTTTCAAATTGGTATCAGAGCCAAAGGTGTTGGCTTCGAATCCCCTCGGGTAACATTGAGGGGGAGTTTGTTGGCAGCTAGTCAACACTCCCCTCGGGATTCGTGACATGAACTAACCACTTCCCATGGATTCATTAACTCTGGCAATTGTATCAAGCATTAATAGGTCGATCTTTTGGTGCAAAGGAAACCGTGGGCCTACAAATTGGTATTAGAGCCATGTTGTGTTCGATCTAAGGTTTATAGAGGATGATCAAAGCTAGGGTTTACAAGGTGGATTAAAGATTGTTAGTTGTAGAAGCTTTAAGGGTTATAAAGATGCCAGAGTTGTTGCTTGAAAAGATCACTGTGAAAAGATTATAGATTATAGGAGAATATAAAGAAGTCATAGCTTGAAGAGATGCTGATTTGGAGATGATTGTTTTTTCTATAAGGAGAAGAAAACTACTATTAAAGAAGACTGATGCCATGCAAACAGAAGGATTGTTGGCATGAGACAAGCTATTGAAAGGTGAAGTCGTTGATAATAAGGGAAAGGAAAAGAACTTATTTGTTTGAGGGGCGTTAATGAAGCTTAAGAGAAGTTGAAGGGAGCCACTGAAGATCACAGGAGAATAATGACAAAAAGCTGCATAGTTAAAAGGAGGTCAAGGGAGCCGCTAGCATATTCAATCCAATTGTTGCATGCAGAAATCTGATCGTAGTTGAGAAAGAAAAGAAGTTTGAAAATAAGGGTGTAAAAGTTTCCTATCAAGAAGGGCATTTGCAAAAGATTTGTAGAGATTTTTGAGGTAATTTGTAAAGTCACTACAGAAAATAAAGAGATATGATCAATTTAATTGCTAAAGGTAAATCACAATTTTTGAAGAGAATTGTTGCATTTCATTTAACTATCCAAAGGAAGTTGTAGAAAAAGAGATTGATAATCATCATTTTAAGAGATTTGTAGAAGACAATATTCATATTGCAGGAGAAAGGTTGGAGGCATGCAAAGCTATGGAACAAAGAAGGAAATTGACAATCGAGGATAAGTGTAGGAAAGGAGGTAGTTTTAATCATTTTTAATGGGAAAAGCTAAAAGAGAAAAGACATAAAAGGATTTGCAAAAAGAGAAAAATGATTTGGAAAAATAAAGGAAGGAATTATTAATAGATTTATTGGACTACGAATTTTTTTTGTATGATCTTGATATTGAATTGGCTAAAGTTAAATAAAAAATGAAGAGTTTGAAGAAAAATTGAAATTGTTTGAAGTTAAGAAGAAGAACAAAGAATTAGAAGAAAATATTAAAAGATTAAAAGAGGAAAAAAATTTGAAAAAAAATGAAATTTCAAGATTGGAAGAAGAAAATAGTTTACATAAAGAAGAAATATCGAAATTAAAATAAGAGAATGAATGTTTGAGGACAAAACTATTAGTTTATGATGTTTTGTGTGATACAAGTGACTTGTGTGAAAGAGTTTGTTTAGATAAAAAATTAGTTGGTTTATGTGACTTTGCTAAAGTTGTTATTGATGAGGATGAGAAATTTTTTGAATCTGAAAATCATGTTAATTGTAATGAAGAGAATGTTGGTTTTAAGATGATGAAGAGAATGGGATATAAAGGTCAAGGATTAGGTAATCATGAGCATGGAATGAAAGAGCTGATTGAACCAATTATGAGGCCAAAGTATGAGGGAATTGTATATGTGACAGGTAAAGGAAATAATACAGGTTTAACAAAATTTGTTAAAGGAATGGAATGTGTGCAATGCCATCATTGTAACAAGAAAGGTCATACAAATGATACATGTTGGGATCTACATCCTTGAAATTTTTTTGGTTTGAGAAATCATTTAGAGAAGATGTGTTGGTAAAGAGAGAAGACAAATACAAGATGCATGCAAATGGATTATGGATGGAGTTACAGATCAAGTTGGAAAAAGATTATAGGTATGATCAAAAAATTGTTGAAGTATAAAATTTACTATGTCAAAGAAAATAAAAATCAAGAGAGGTTTTTTGGTCTAGCAAGACATCAAAGAAGATGAAAAACTACATATAGCAAGTTCCCAGAAAAGAGGAATTCTAGTTTGAGGTTTTGAAGGTTTGAAGAAATTGAAAGACTGTCGCAATAGTGGGTGAGAGTTGGAGATTAATAGATCTTGAAGACAGTTTGAAAGTATGTAGACATGCAAAATTGACATTATGCATTCCTCATATTTAATTAAATCATATTCGCTCGATCAATTAAATAAATCAAGTTTATTTGATTAATCTCCTAAGTTATCTCTTTAATTAAATAAATCAAGTTTATTTAATTAATCTCCTAAAGTCATCCATTTAAATTAAATAAATTCATCTTTATTTGATTTAACACTAATATCATCCTCCTTGATTAAATAAATCAAATCTTTATTTAATTAAATCTATAATCATTCTCCTCTCAACTTTGATTATTTAAATCCTAAAATCTAAGTCAAAATTGTCAAATCACCTAACTTCCTCTCATTAATCAAATCTTGATTAAATCTAATCTTAATCCATCCTCTAGCTTTTCCCACTTGCACAATAAATCAATTTATTTGATTTATTATTTCCTCCTTTTCATTCAAATAGGGCATCAAGATGGAATATTCTTCAAATTTGAATTTTCCCTCCCACATGTCTTGTCCTCCAACATAGCATTAACTCCTCTTACATTGTCTCTTACATGTCTCCCACTTGGAATTTAAGATAAATTTCTTCTCCCTCCAACAAGCCATCTTTTGAATTTCAAATCTCCCCCTCTTTGGCACATTGACCAAGATGTGCACAACCTTCCTCCATTAGAATGATGACAAGTGGCACAATGCCATTGGATTATCTTTTATCCCACATTCCTCCTATCTTGCATTCTCCTATCATTCGATTCTATAAATAGAGACCCTCTCTATTGATTAATCCTCCACAACTTGATTACTTATCATCTTGCATCTTCATCACATTTGGAGCTTATCAAAAAGGGGTTGGGAAAGGGCTATTTTCCACATCAAAATAGCACCAATCCCCCTATACGATGTTGGTTTGATCATTAGAATAATGTTTCATTGTGTTTTGCTTGCTTGTTGCTTTGTTTCCTTTATTCTTTTGTTCAAATAAATTTTATAGGGAGTGGTTTATTTGGGTTCTAACAATGGCTAACTTGTAATATTTTGTCTATTGTTAGTGACTGCAGATTCTCTTGCTCACATTTTGGTGCCCACTATGGGGCAGGAATGTTGACATTGGAATCAAGCGAAAGAAAAGCAAGGTTGGAGTTGAAGAAAATCGGGTATTGAAACTTGAAATTCATAAAGCGTTTTTAATGCTTAGAGCTTCCATTCTATGCTTTAGTTTTATGTTTTAGATCAACTCGTGCATCTTTTTTTTTGGGCTCCAAAAAGAAAATTTCAATTTTTCTATAGAAGGGTTTAAAAAGAACATTAGGACAAACTCACTAGATTTGGTTGAGGATTAACAATTGAACAAGGCAATCTTCACATTTCCTTTGGTGCTTAAAAAGAAGTCATTATTGCTTTGTGGGTTTAAAAAGAACATTTGCTACTTTGTTTTGTAATTACTTACTCAAAGTAATACCATTGAAAAGACGTATGCACTTCGCTCGTGCCTCACGGTGATCTTGAGAATCAAAAGGCCTTTTGGTGGTCTTAAGTTGGGTAAAGTAATTGCCTCCACATTTCATTTGAGATTAAAATTGAACACATCTTGCTAGTGTGAGTGAAACATATTGTGTGTGTTCTCTCTTTGTTTCTCAATAAATATCAATCGAACTACAAATATGTTTGCTCACTTTTTTTTATCTTAGAGGGCTTGTCTTGGGGAAAAATTACTCACCCAAGGGAATGACCCAACTAGTTTAACACACTTTAAAGCTGAGTGTATTTCCTGCCGGGATATAAAAGTGGGTACTGGAACAAAGGCCAGTATCATGCAGTTGGTCCCAATAAGAAGGGCAACAATGGTCTCTGGCCACATGGGTCAATCCCTACGAACATAAAGCATGCATTAAAACCCTTGTTTAGAAAAGGCCAAAATGCTTGATCTATTTGTTGGTGCAAGAACGGTCAGTCTAAAGCCACCCCACACTTTTATGACTTTTAGTAGAAATGGAAAGTATGCCATGAGAGTTTCATGTGTGCTAATGCTTGGCTACCTCGTATAAGTGAGTGTCATGGAGGGGAGCCAGTGGGGTCAAGCATCTAACCATTCGCTAAAAGTAGGCATAGCTAGACTTGTCCAAGTGGGGATTCAACAAATACAGTCTTTCATATCCATAGGGTTGTGATTGTTCTTGAAATCAAAACACTTTGCTTGATCGAAAACATTGGAAAAACAAACGTTTAACATGAGTGCCAAATTTCAAACCCTTTAGGAGAAGCAAATACCCTTGAACAAATTCACATGCTATTGCTTTCCCTTGGGATTCGTATCCTTAGAGGCTTCTAAGCATTTGAATTTCATCTCAATTTGCTCCTACTAAGGTTAGCATTAGGAAAATTTTTCCTTGATTTTCTAGATTTCCACATAATGGACTTTGTGGGATAAAAAAGAATTAGGACATTAGACATCTAGTTTCAAAAGCTAATCAAGAATTATTTATGGTAAAAAGAACTCATTAAGAAAAGTTAAGAAACAATTGGACCCCACACATGTGCTTGACATCTTTTGGTCATATGGTTTTCATGCAAACATTGGTCTTTTGGTTTTGAACTACTCTTAGAGAAAAGCATGTTCTTCACTATCTTGGTCTTGTAAACAAGGTCCCTATTAGGTTCATTTAGGATCAAATAAAACACTTCATCTACTCCAAGTATTTATCATCTCATCCCACAAACAACTTTAGAGCTTTGGAAACATCATTATCTAGACTTGGGTACATCCTTAAACCAAATCAAAATAATTTGTTTAGTTAGGTGTGTTTGGATGAATCCTTCCACACACACTTAGTTAAATTATCACCTCTTTGAACAAGTTTATCCTAAAGATCACATCTAACATCTTAGAGTTTACAAGTTCATTATCCAATCAAACCAATCAAAGTAAAACCCTAAGTCTAGCATTGATCCAAAATTCCTAAAAAAGTTCGAAACCCATATCATTCACCCCTTGCATCCTTCATCTCATCATTGGTCCTAAATCCCTTAGAGGCCAACAAGGTCAAAACACAAGAAGAACATGGAATATAAACTTGCTCCATACATCATGAGTAATCCAAATCAACTAAAATTTCAAAGCCTTACAATGTCGATTGATTATCAAAAGTCACATTTATACAATCAGTACATGGGATCATTATCTCGTACAAGCCTCGATTGTACAAAAAATGTGAGTATGCCCAATCTAAATTTTGGACCACCTTTCCAAATGGTATATTTAAATCAAAGTCCAAACCTACAAATCTATCAACCAAACACCCAATGCATGAGTCTTCCACAAAACAACATCATCCCACCAAATCTATACATGCCAAATGTGAATATATCAAGTACAAGTTTTCCAAACATGAACATTTCAAATCCACACTTGGTAAACTTTTGGACATGGATATGTTTGCAAATCATACAAATTTTGTTCAAAGTCCAAACAATATGTTAATGACTCCATGTATTAATCCAATTCAAGGTAACACCATGC
The DNA here is from genome assembly GCA_007258455.2 of Sequoia sempervirens. Classification (NCBI taxonomy): domain Eukaryota; kingdom Viridiplantae; phylum Streptophyta; class Pinopsida; order Cupressales; family Cupressaceae; genus Sequoia; species Sequoia sempervirens. The sequence goes on from VDFB02273853.1 coordinate 91,724, forward strand.
AAAATCAAGGCAATGCGATTACCAACCACAACAATGTTCAAGTTCAACCCATAATCCCAAATATGAACATCATCCCAATTCAAAACATTGTCCAAAATCAGTTTGTCTATGATCCCATTCAAACACCACAAGTGTACATTCCAAATCCTCTTGAAAAAAAGACAAATCAACTATATCAAGGGTGTCAAGATCAAATTTTACGACCCATCGAATTGATCATGCAATAGTTGGTACAAGAAAATCTCATCAAAATCCCCGTCTATGACAACTATCAAGAGCCCTTGAAGAAACCACCATGGTACAATGAGAATCACCTTTGTGATTTTCCAAAAATAAAGGGACACACAACATCAGATTGTATTTGACTCAAAAATATCATCCAAGACCTTATTGATCAAAAGATAATCACTATTGGGGATAATGATGAAGATTCAACCACTAGTGATAACATTGACAATCTCTCCACCACAATTGTTGAAAACAATGATCAAGACCTATCCACCAATGAGCACATTGAAGATGTTTCCACCTCATCCAATGACCAACTCACCATACATCAAGAGCTACTTTTTAGTCATCTATTTCAAGGAGTGTTCGAGTTATTTGATCCTATTGACATAATCCACGATCCATCGACCAATGATCATGTTGAAAATGTCTCTACATCATCTAATGAGTTAGAGGACATATCTAAAAGATTTATTCCAAAGCATGATCAACATCTTTCACCAAAGTCTAATAATGGTCCTTCCCAAGACATATTGACATCTTTTGACCTCATGGTTACAGAAGGGATCCCCAACTCAACATTTGAACCGAGTCTACTCAAAGATCAAGAGGATATTGAGCCACTTCCCATTCCTAATGAAGATATCCAAGAACCCTTTGTAAGCAATCCGTCCTTTGAAACTGACCCATGTCAAGAACTTGATCCAAATCATGTCAAAAGCAATTCCAAAATCAATCAAGATCAAGAATTTGTATCTCCAAGATACTACAAGGATCTAATGGAAACTCTCCTATCTATAAAAGATGTCACAAATGATGATCACATCCACATAGCACATACTCCTCCATCTACCCATGGGATGCTTCCTTTGGATGGACACACATATGATCTTCATTCAAAACGAGATTCCTTTACTCCTGACATTATTACACAAAAAGAGCATGTTATTGATTCCTTCAGTCAAACTGAGTTGTCAACATCAAGATCAGATATATCCCAAATTCAGACTGAGGACATCATGTATGAATATATCCAACATTATCCACTCAAGGAAACAGGTTAGATAGAACAAGATATTCCAGAGTTAGCAAAGCAACAAATTGAAATAACATCATTTGTAGTGGTCATTTATTAGAGAATGCTTACTGAACAAGACATCTCAAAGTAGATAGAACCAAGGAACAAAGGTGCTACTACCACCATACTAGGGGAAACTATGTCTCAAGCAAACATCAACATAGGGAGCACGAAGAATCCCTATGATGAAACCGATGCCAATACTACAACTAGCCACACCATGAATCTTCATCCACCCATCACCTCATCCATGAATTGGGACCAACATCAAAAGAAATATTTGAATCAAAGTACAAAGAACGTCATCAAAGCAAAAGAAGCTAAGAAGAATGAAGGACAAATCAAATACACATGGATACCAAAGAATACAAAGAAAGATTATCCCTATCAAACTCCATTAGTCAAAGAAACTATGGGGAAAAATAAAAAAGGGAAAAGTATCCATCAAAGATGTCCACAAAGGAAAAATAAGGCTTCACAAATGACGTACACAGTGTATCAAGCGGTTGGTCCTAATTCCATACACACTTATGTATCCACCCATCATTTCTCATCTTCCCAAGTTTGGAGAGTCAAAGGTTCCAACTATCAACCAATCCATCTTTTATCCCTAAACACACTCCATCCACACCTCCACACATGATATCCAACATTGACGATGTATTGGCAGCCACCCTTCATCATAAGGATTCAGAAGGCACTCTATCACAATGCGCGCACAAAGACAAAGTTAACTTTGGTATTGAAACAAAGTAGATTAGGAATCTCAAAAATTGTATTCAAATGTGCACATATCTTGTCAAAGCATCTTCTTCAGATAGGATATTGATGGAACATTATGAAACAAGCATCTACATCAACACCACAAGGTGGTTCAACATGAGCTTAACATCTTTGAAAAAAATAAAATAAAAATGAAAATCCAAAAAAATCAGAAAAAGGAATAAAAATAGTAAAGAAAAAAATTATCCTCAAGTGAAAACCACAACGGTGGCACTTTGGACAGGTACCATGATGAAAACCTGGCAAACATGCATCATGTGTAGAATCAAGCATCTATGTGTGCCAGTTCAGGTGGAAGGATCTCATCCCATCCATAATAAATCCAACATTCTATCCATAATAAATCCATTTCATTCATGAACCATTTATCCAATCCATTTTCATCCATCTACATCCATTTTCCTAATTATCTTGATCTTGACAAATTTTGGTGTATACTTTACACTTGCTTATGGTAAACATCTTGACATGGGTCATTTTCATTGATCCTATCCTACCCAAAATTATTTGAGCCATGAAGCACTATCCAAATGAGCATCCTCTATTTGAACACCTTATCTTATCACAAGATAATCCATATACATCCATCCAAACACCTATCCAGGCATCCACCCATGGCATTCCATATATTGCTAGACACTGGGGGCAGATATGTACATCTTGCTTTGAGAATAAATCTTGATCTATATCCTCCAACTTATATGGTGATCCGAACATTAGAAAACTTGAAATAAAATTGGTTAAACATTTGTGGGCCAAAATCCAAATCACTAGCCCATGACACATTTTGATGAGAAGACATTCCTTATCAAGTTTCATCTTTCATTGAACATCAATCCAAACAATCACTATTAGTCACATCTAATGCGTGCTTCAACGTCACATCAAATCATCCAAAACATCTTTTGTTCCAAACCAAGCTTCATCAATTCTGACCATTCAAATCCAATCCATCATCATCTTGGGATATCCTTCCCATTCCTTGTGTTGCTTAACACTATCGTTGCATTGTTGTGGATCCTCAACAATGTTATCATCATCAAATCCAATCAATCCCTCATCATCTTGGGATATACATCCTAATCCTTGTGTTCCTTAACACTATCCTTGCATTGTTGTGTATCCTCAATAGTGTTATCATCATCAATCCATCGATCTGATCAATCAACCTTAGCTTGGTTTTCAAAAAAATCCCAAAAGTAGAGCATTGATATCATCACACATGTCCATATCCAAAATGTCAAAATCGTGCAAAAAATCCAAAAACATTAAAAAATAAAAAAATCCAAAAACATTAAAAATCAAAAAATCCCAAAACATCATAAAATAAAAAATCCAAAAACACTCAAAAAGTAAGAAAATGTCAAAAACATGCTATCCAAATTACATCGTCTCTGAGTTTAAACGTAAGCAAGAATAATCTTTGATCTGCCCCCGAGACAGAAAATCCAAAAACATTCATAAAATCTCAAAAAACGCAAAAACATTGGAAAATCAAAACATTTGCAAAATATCAAAAATACCAAAAACAACCTCAAAACATTTCAAAAACTTCAAAAACATCCAAATATTTGAAAAAATCCATCCATCCCTATCTCACTTTTACCCACGATAACAACACCCATAATAAATCAATTGTCATCCTCAACCTTTGGCAAAACAATCAGAAACAAGTCTAGTAGGTTCAAAAGTGAAAACTCAAACATCAAAGTCTCAAGTCTAGGTCAGTACGTAAACAAGTTGGTCAACTTTTTGTGTCAATAGCTTATCATCCAATCAGTCCCATATCAAATCATCTGATATTGTCATATCCTAGGATGCATCCTTCCTACAATGGACATCAACATCATACATCACCGTAGTTTAGTCTTGGCTAGTGGTATGAAGAACATTGACTTGTTTGTGTGCTTGATCTTTTCTTTTGATTTATCTTATTGCACTTATTCCAATGACCTCTCGATGATGTGTAATCAAAATGATTCAAAGAGAAAGGAATGGGGAAACGATCATTATCTTTTTGTTTGTTGTACTTGTTGGACGTTCTTGTAATATAACTTGGCGAATACTTGCTTTGTTAGGTGCATCCTAGCAAGGTTTTCGTATGTCAAGTATGAACAAGAATACTCCTATTTGTTTGTCGAGTCAAATTCCATTGGATTGGGTACAACGCCATCCTGGTTCTTTATACCTTGATGCATCATATCTATGTGTGTTATCAAACATAAGGTAAGTATCCCTTTTAAAGTCCCAATTCCTGATAAGAAAATCATCCATCTCTCATCATCATCTTTAATAAAGTTGGCTTGTTGAATCCTCTTGTCATCATCTCACTAGTTCTTTTCCATGCTAACATCATGCCATGTTAGCTAATCATCACCACCAATGCATCCATCCTGCATCCATAAACCCCCAGCATACCACACATCATATCATATCATATTGATCATCATCATAATATAGATTTGTTAGTCTAAGCATCTCATAATCATAGCATATCACATCATCCATCTCATCCATCTCACATGCATTTCATTATCATTTAAGTCAAGTTTAGAATAATATGGATTGGTTATTCTAAGCATCTTAAAATTGTCTCATTTGCATCATCATCATAACCACCCATATGTCCATCTTGAACCTCTTTATTGTGAGATCAACCCTCAAATTGAATCTTTTTATTCGATCTCTCAAGGGGGCAACAATGTACCGGTATACTTCTTTCCACTAGGGCATTTGAAAAAATTAGAAATTTTTTGAATTTTGACCGTGGCAAGATTATTCTTTGAACCAACACAACAAGTACATTGCTTCAAAGAGGGGCAAAATATAGACATGCAAAATTGACATCATGCATTCCTCATACTTAATTAAATCATATTCGCCCAATCAATTAAATAAATCAAGTTTATTTGATTAATCTCCTAAGTTATCTCTTTAATTAAATAAATCAAGTTTATTTAATTCATCTCCTAAAGTCATCCATTTAAATTAAATAAATCCATCTTTATTTGATTTAACACTAATATCACCCTCTTTGATTAAATAAATCAAATCTTTATTTAATTAAATCTAAAATCATTCTCCTCTCAACTTTGATTTATTTAAATCCTAAAATCTAAGTCAAAATTGTCAAATCACCTAACCTCCTCTCATTAGTCAAATCGTGATTAAATCTAATCTTAATCCATCCTCTAGCTTTTCTCACTTGCACAATAAATCAATTTATTTGATTTATTACTGCCTCCTTTTCATTCAAATAGGGCATCAAGATGGAATATTCTTCAAATTTGAATTTTCCCTCCCACATGTCTTGTCCTTCAACATAGCATTAACTCCTCTTACATTGTCTTTTACATGTCTCCCACTTGGCATTTAAGATAAATTTCTTCTCCCTCCAACAAGCCATTGTTTGAATTTCAAATCTCCCCCTCTTTGGCACATCATTCTATTCTATAAATAGAGACCCTCTCTATTGATTTAATCCTCCACAATTTGATTACTTATCATCTTGCATATTCATCACATTTGGAGCTTATCAAAAAGGGGTTGGGAAAGGGCTATTTTCCACATTAAAATAGCACCAATCCCCTTATAAGATGCTGGTTTGATCATTAGAATAATGTTTCATTGTGTTTTGCTTGCTTGTTGCTTTGTTTCCTTTATTCTTTTGTTCAAATAAATTTTATAGGGAGTGGTTTATTTGGGTTCTAACAATGGCTAACTTGGAATATTTTGTCAATTGTCTATGGAAAATATGTGGTAGAAATTAGGGGGGTGTGTTGGAGGAATCTAGTAATTTCTCCACTATTTTGGTTGTCTGTTTCATAAAATAAATATAGTTAATATTTATTTTGCATGTTCTTTTCTAGAATAGTTTTGTAACAAATCTGTAGGATTAAATGAATTCCATATGCAAACTCTTTTTAGAAGATTCTTGTAACTGCAAAGACCTCTATATATTGAGGCATCTTGTAAGAGTTTGTATCATCATATTCAAACAATTAATTTATGAATGTTGTAGCATTTGGTGTGGATAATTTCTGTGTTGTTTGTGAATAATTTTGTTTCTATGTAATTTCTACACCTCTTGCAAATTGGTATCAGAGCCAAAGGTGTCAGGTTCAAATCCCCTCAGGTAATGCTGAGGGGGAGTTTGTTGGCAGCTGGTCAATGCTCCCCTCATGATTCATGACATGAACTAACCGCTTCCTATGGATCCGTTAACTCTAGCAGTTATTTCGGGCATTAACAAGTCAATCTTTTGGTGCAACAACAACTGTGGACCTACATTATGGAAGGAGGGGGCGTGCGGCTGCAGAGTGGAAAAATTCTGACATTGGAGGCATAGTTTTTACAAGGTATGAATAGACCAAACAAAGAGCTGGATGCACCCATTTGGAGTTGATTAAGTTCCATGAAAAATTAAGAATAGAGCTTGAAGGGTGGGACATGCATAAGTAGCAAATAGTCAATTTAAATTTAATTAAAATGTAGATTAAAAGACGAAAAGTGGGGGCATCCAAGATAAAAGTTAGAGTGAGAGGCTGCACAAAGATAGAGCAATGTGGAGGGTTGTGTAGGATGAATTGGGGGGTTGCAAGGTTGTTTTGATAACATAAATCTCACCTTACCCAGGTCATGCCTTAGCAAAAGAGGAATCGAGGTAGACGAAGCAAGATAGAGCATCCATTGAGGGGCTACGCTAGGTGGAGAATCAACACAACATGGAGGGAAGCAATGTCTTTGTGAATAATTAATGTGCATATAGGAAACCGTTTCAGATTGAAACAAAACAAAAATGTATGTAGAGAATGAGGAGGTCGATGGAAGGTAAATGTCAATTGCAATTCAAATAGAAATCTACATATCACAAAGTGGGGGTGGGCAATGAATAGTGGAGACAAACTTAAAGCCAAAGAATAGAGAGGCGATTGATATCCAAGCCAAGATTGATTGATAGAAGTGACTGAACCATTGTAGTGTCTGGATTCATGTAGTATGCATTTATCTAATTAGATTTAAATTTCCCTAATCAGTCATAGTTGTTAAACAAATTGCAATTGTGATTGTCAACTCAAGTGTTTGTCTTATTGGGAGGTAAAGTCATGTAAATTTGGTTTTCTAAATTGTTAAACCAATGAATTGAATAAAGGAGTCTTGCTTGCTACAAGTTGTGAGTAGAGTAATGCCATTTGTGAATTTTAAATGGTGGATAGTTGTGATGTAATGGAGTGAAATTTTTACCTCAACATTAATTGTTATTAGAGTGGATAGTCCTGAGAGTGGAGAGGACCCACTAGGACCTGTAGGTGTTGTGTGAATAGATTGTAGACTGGGAGACGATTCACACCTAGAGGAAAGTGTGAAGTGGCTGTGGATAGCTCGAGAGGGTTGTTGCAGGTAGAGGATTCTTGATCAGCAACATGGACCTTAAAGCCACAAATTAATTTGTTTTGCAGATTGAGTGTGATGGAAGATTGTATGACTTGTGAAATTGTAGTAGATGAAGATGGGATGGGTCATGAGGAGACCTGTGTGGATACTGTTTTGGGAGCAGTACTGGTAGAAAGTGGAGGATGAGACGTTTGAAAAGATGGGATAAATAGTTTATGAAGAAGTAGGAAAGATTGAGTCAAGGATTGAGAAATTATAAAATAATATTGGCAAAGGTGAAGAAAGTGGTAAAGAGAGTGAGAAGAAGAATGAGGAAAGTAGCCTGAGATAGAAAGAGGAAGAAGTGAGAGTGTCCCCTACTGATACAAATGAAAAAGTTGCAGCATAGACATGCTATGAGGAAGGCATGGAGAAAGAAGAAGAAAGGATTGAAGTGAGAAGGGAAGAGGTCAAAACAAATGGCGAAGAATATTTGTTAGCACCATTGCTAGAGATTGAGGAAGGATGGAAGATGAAGCTCGTTGTTACAATGAAGGGAGATGAACAAAAAGTTGCAGCTGTGAACAAAGATGAGGTAAATCAATTTTATGATGTTATTTTGGTTTCAAATGAGATGGTAGAAGGGGAGATGGATAGAGGACAAGAGCATGTTGTAGATGTTGTGTATTTGTTAGTAGAGATTGTGGAGTATGTTGTAGGATTTTGGTGGAGGTGGTTGGTTAGAGGTGGGTTTGAACCCACGAAGGAGGAGAAAAGAGTGTAGAGTATTTGGTGGAGGAGGTCAAACTTTAGTGGACATGAGTCCACATGGGGGAAAAGAAGGAATATGTAATGTTATTGGAGGGATGTGGTGCGCGTTCTAGCACGATGTTGTAAAAGGCAGAGGAAAGATTGACCTTGAGCACTTGGACAGTGAGGGAGTTTGTTGTAGGTTGCAATCAACTTGGAATAGTAGTGCAATTACTCAACTCCATCATTGTGAGTCTGTGCTCACAATCTTTCTACCCGATGTGTCTGATGTAGAGCATCTCAGGCGAATGAGTTATCCGCATCAATAAAAAAGATTTGTAGTTTAATTTTTTAGTTTTTATTTGTATAGTTCTTTATTGGTAGGAAAACACGAATGTGACTTCGAAAGTGGCAAAGACATTCAATAAAAATAAATGTTGTCTTGATAAGCATTGGTAGTTTAACCTTGATGGATGATAGTATTATTTCATCAGAAGTTTTATCGACATGCTTCTTGATTCATGTTGAGGATTTAAAGTGTCAAGGGAAGTCAAAAATTGGTGTCGAGATGTCTCAAAGAGTTACATTTTATTTATACATGGGAATTTGAATGATGTTTGGATGGGTTGCCTCAGTTTGAATGTTTTGGCATTCAAATCATTATTGTCCAAGTTCTTTTTAGAAATATTAAAAGAAATATCAAATTTAGATTGAAATAGAATATAACACATAATTGAAGGACAAGGAGTGATAGGGAAATGAAAAGGAAGCTTAATAAAAGAAAATGAAAGTGCTTGATTTAATATATACCTAGCATACCAAACATTTGGAAAGAAAGGAGCAGTTTTAATGCATTGGATTTATGGAAGGAGGGGGCATGAGGCTGCATAGTGGGAAAATTCTAACATTGGAGGTGTAGGTTTTATAAGGTATGAGTAGACCAAACAATGAGTTGGCCACGCCCACTTGGAGTTGATTAAGTTCCATGAAAAATTAAGAAGAGAGCTTGAAGGGTGGGACACGCATAGGCAGGCAATAGTTAGTTTAAATTTAATTAAAATGTAGATTAACATATGAAAAGTGGGGGCATCCAAGATAAAAGTTAGAGTGAGAGGCTCCACAAAGATAGAGAAATGTGGAAGGCCGTGTAGGAGGAATTGGGGGGGTTGCAAGATTATTTTGATAACATAAATCTCACCTTATCCAGGTCGCACCTCAGCAAAAGAGGGCTCAAGATAGATAAATATAGAGAATCCATTGAGGGGCTACACTAGGTGGAGAGTCAACGTAGCATGGAGGGAAGCGATGCCTTTGTGAAGAATTAATGTGCAAATAGGAAACCGTTTCAGATTGAAATAAAACAAGAATGTATGCAAAGAACGAGGAGGTCGATGGAAGGTAAATGTCAATTGTAATTTAGATAGAAATCTATAGATAATAAAGTTGGGGTGGGCAATGGATAGTGGAGACAAAAACTTAAAGCCAAAGAATGGAGAGGCGATTGATATCCAAGCCAAGATTGATCGATAGAATTGACTGAACCATTGTACTTTTTGGATTCATGTAGTATGAATTTGGCTAATTAGATTTAAATTGCCTTAATCTGTCATAGTTGTAAAACGAATTGCAATTATGGTTGTCAACTCAAGTGTTTGTCTTATTGGGAGGTAAAGACATGTAAATTTTGTTTCCTAAATTATTAAACTAGTGAATTGAATAAAGGAGTTTTGTTTGCTACAAGTTGTGAGTAGAGTAATGTCATTTGTGAATTTTGAATGGTGGATAGTTGTACTATAATGGAGTGAAATTTTTGCCTCTGCATTAGTCTTAAAGGTTAATCTAGACAAGAATGCATCAATGCCTTACTAGGAAGATATCAAGACCTTAGAGGTAAGATTTGCTTCATTGATATTTATTAAGATGTCTTTATGGATACTAAAATAGTCTCTAATAAATATAATTCAACATAGAATTGTCTACTTTATATAGTTGAATAGGGATTGTCGCCATGGCTACTAAAGTACTATTATAGACTATATTCACTCAACAAGAATAGGAAAATAAATATTCAAGAATTACTATGACCACTAAACACATGCCAAATAGAATAAACCAATAAGAATTGAAATTAAACAATCAAAACACTAAAATTCTACATGTGCAAATTCAGTACAATGTGAAACTTTTCTCATTTTGGAATGTGGGTACTCAATTCACAAGAATAACAACTACATTCCTTGGATGTCAAATGAATAGAATATAGAGGTGTCAATGCATTATTATGAAAGGATAAGTAATGGGTTTGATTATTAGACTTTTATAAAAATCAAATAAATATATGATTCAAAATGAGATCTCAAGTTTAATCCATAATTAGAGAAGCTAATGAGAAGATGGAGAAAGAAATGGACAATTACACAATATTCTAATTCTTATTTAGAATAATTATTATTACTCAAATCAAATTGATTGGGGAGATGCCAAAGCTAATTGATTACTTAACTACTTACATAAAGTGGTTAAGTGAGCACATAAGAGAATTAAGGTGAGTTGACTATTTGCATGGAATAGTTAACTGGTAGTATGGGTGAGTGATGTAGATTAGATTGATATTGCGAATAGGAGTATGTCTAATTGAACTAATTATACTAGGAAATTGACTAGGTGAAGTGGATTTTAGTGATTTAATAATTAATTAAATAAATTATAAGTGTAAATTAGATGGAAATAAATATTAAATAATTTATTAATAGAAAATGGATGAAATAAATAAATAAATTGTGTGTGTGTGGATAATAAATAAATAATGGATAATATTTATTAAATTAATGAATTTTAGCCTAATTTAATTAAATATCTAATAATTATTTAATTAAATGATTAGGGATTAGAGGTCCTAGGTGATGAATGGTTGATAAGGTAATAATGTGTACTTGATTGACTAGGATGGAATAGTGATGGTGAAAGTGACATTATTTCAATGTATGATGATGCTGCCCCATTAAGAGGTGATTTGTGCAATAGCATGAATGATCTCTTGAAAGAAGAATGATTAAAATAAAAATATTAGAACTTGAATAGATGGATGCAAGAAAAGTAAAAAAGAGAAAGCAAATATATGAATGATTACAATAGATGATAAACCATTGGGAAATAGATATGGGAATAGTATATTATTTTTCATATGGAGAGAAACCTTACTTTGATATAGCAATGTATGTTATGCACTAGGATATAAAAAATCAAGTTATATTAAATGTATATAGTGCATGAACTAACACTCAATAAAATAACTAATAATAAGATACCCAACATTGACAAGGTGGTTGATGCATGTGGTAGATATGTGGTGAGAAAAATAGTATACATGAAGAGGATTTCCCTAGATATCACAAGGTGATTGAACTTGGTGGGTCCAATGATAGAACATCTAACAAACATGACACACATAAATAATAGGCCATGCCCCAATGCATACTAGTCAAATCACACTATGATATATACTATATACAATGACCATAAGTAAGCATAATATGGGTAAAAAATATATCAAAATATCTAAAATATAATTCAAGTATCAAAGTACAATCAAAGATCATAGATAAATCATAGATCAAAATATAAACCAAAGATCAAACATTCAATAAAAGACTAGAAATAAATAAAATATCAACAATAAAGTGACAATCACATAAGTAAATGAAAGATAAAAAATATAAATCAAAGAAGTGAACAATCAACTATCATTTATTATATGCAATAGTATTACCTCTTTCCAAGGTTCTAATAGGATAACTTGGTGAGGATTATGCCTAATTTGGGGAAGAATGCATCTAGAAAAGGAAAATGATAAATGAAATAGGAAACACACACTACCACTTTGCTGATTGTTGGGAAAATGTGTCTCAACCTTGCAATTACATAAGTTACTATTGAGACATAAGGTACTGTTCATACGACAATGACAAGGGGTGCGGGGGGTCCCTTCCCCCCCCACCATGATGGGTCTGGGGGATCATCCCCCATCTTCGAGGGCAACACATCCCAACAGGGGCTTAGGGGCAATGGCCCCAAAAGAAAAAAAATATTTATATTTTATTATTGTAAATCTAGACCATTCATCATTAGGTCTTAGATCTGATGGTCGATATTTTATTAGCTTGAATTTCCCTAGAAGGAAACCCTATTTTATATGGTAATTGTATTATGGTTATGTGTTATGATGTATTTTGAAAGTTTGATAGTGGTCGTGTCGCCTCTAGATCTCTGGTTGGTGATACTCCTACGAGAAGCTTGCTTTGCAAGTATATTGTAATCTTTGTGATTTTTGAATAATATAATATTGGGAAACTTTTGGAGTGTGGGATTTTTCTCCCGAAATGGTTTTCCCCACGTAAATCACTGTGTTGTGGTATGAATGGTATTTATGTTTGTTTCTGTTTAAGTTTCTGTAAGTGTTAAAGATCTGTAAATTTTTTGCATTATTCTCCTCTCAAGATTAGTGTAGGAAGTTGTTCTACTACCTTAGCTTCCTTACAAGTGGTATTAGAGCTTGATCACCTTTGGTTTTAGTTGTGGGTTGTTGGGTTTTTTGAACTAATCCAGATTTGAGTGGGAGCTTGTGTAGAGATACTTTGTGATCTTGTTGCAAGAATTTTCAGATGGCAAGTTCATCGGGGAGAATAAAGGTGGAGAAATTTTCTAGAAATAATTTTGTGATGTGGAAGCTGAAGATGGAGGATTTGTTGATAGATCGAGATCTGTGGGATGTTGTTAATGAGAATGTTTCAAGGCCTATAGATCCTACTCAGCCTGATCAATATGATGTTATGGACCGTAAAGCCAAGGGTCTAATCAGATTGTGCTTGGCAGACTCTATTTTAATTAATGTCCATGAAGAGACCTCTGCACATAAACTATGGAAGAAGCTTGGTGAGATGTATCAAGCCAAATATTTAGTGAACAATATTTTCTTGAGGAAGAAATTGTATTCCTTGAGAATGGAAGAGAGTGGATGAATTATAGACCTCCTAGAAGCATTCAATATGCTAGTGGCTTAGTTGGCATTAGTTGGTGTCAAAATGGATGAGGAAGAGAAATTTTAGATCTTTCTTTGTTCTTTGCTTGATTCATGGGATTCTCTTATTATGGCTATTGGGAGTACTTCTGTTATATTGAAGACTGAAGATGTGGTGGGTTCTTTTCTTTTCAAAGAGATGAGGAGGAAGGTTTTCATCAGTTCCAAAGAGGCCTTGAATGTTCATGGAATACTTAAGGAAAAAAGTAAGAAGAATGAGAATCATGCCAAATCCAAGTCCAAGGGGAGATCTAAGTCTCTTGGAATGTCCAAAGTTATTTGCTGGAACTATGGTAAGCCTGGACATGTTCGTAAGGACTACATAAAGGAATAGAAAAATAAAAATATGAAATTTGATTTTGATTCTGAGTTCGAGAAGGAAGATAGTGACGCATTCATTATAGCTTTGGAAACTCATGCAGGTAATGATGCATGGTTGATTGACTTGGGTGCATCTTTCCATATGATCTTTAATAGAGATTTGGTTTTTGAATATGAAGAATTTGATGGAGGTAAGGTGTACTTGTGTGATGATTCTCATTTAAACATTTTTGGTTGTGGTAAAGTTAAAATCAAGCTTCCTGATGGTAGAATGAAAAGGATTAATGGTGTGCTGCATATCCCTAGTTTAGTAGAAAATTTTTTATCTGTGAGCAAACTAATAGATGTAGGTGTGCAGACCTAGTATTTTTTGATGCAGGATGTAAGATGGTCAGAGGTGCTATGGTGTTAGATATGGCACATTGTATAATCTTGATGCATGCATTGCTGAGTGCAATAGTACTTTTGTGAAAATGAAGTCTGTGGAAGAAGTGGGGGTTTCAACTTTAGTAGATGGTCATAGCTTTTGGGTACCCAAGGGTGCTCTTTCTTCTGAATCAAAGTTACTTGCATAGAAAGCTATGTTATGCCACCAAATACTTGACCACATTAGAGAAAAAATACCTTGAAAAATAAAAACCTTGTTGAAGAGTTATCTAATTGTAATATTGAATTTGATTTTTGTGAACATTGCATTTATGGAAAAAAAACCGTGTTCACTTTTACTCAAATTCTCATAAATCTTGTGGTGTATTGGATCTTATTCATTCTAATGTGTTTGGTCTTGTAGATGTTCCTTCAATTGGTAAATCCATGTATTATGTTTCATTTATTGATGATTATAGTAGGACATGGGTATACTTTCTAAAGAGTAAAAATGAAGTTTTTAGTCGATTTAAAGAATTCAAATCAATGGTTGAGTTGCAAACTAGAAAGAAATAAAATATTTGAGGACTGATAATGTCAGTGAATTTTGTTCTAATAATTTTTTGACAGATTCTGTAAAGATTGTGTATTCATAGATAAAAGACAACTATATATTCTCCACGAGAGAATGGAGTTGCAGAAAGTATGAACATGACACTGATGGAGAAGGCTAGGAGTATGTTGAGTGGTGTTGGTCTAGAACAAAGGTTTTGGGCTGAAGCTGTTGCCACTGCTTGTTACCTGATTAACAGGTTTCCTACATCAAATTTTGTTAATAAGACACCTATAGAGGCATGGCTAGGCCACAAACCTTCATTAAGACATCTTAGAGTTTTTGGTTGCAAGGCATATGCACATGTACCAAAGGAGAAGTGAACAAAGTTGGTGAAAAAGGTTGTGAAATGTATCTTCATCATATATGGTTATGGTGTGAAATGATACAAGCTTTGGGATCCTATTGCACAGAAGGTAATACATAGTAGAAGTGTTATTTTTAGAGAAACTAAGCCTTCTTCTGTTACATTGCAGACAAAACAAAGTAAACAGGAAGATGTGATTCAATTTCCTTCTACACCTAAGAAAGTTGAATCAAGGCCCATGGATAGAGAAAAAGTTGAGGAGAGCTCATCTAGCTCTGAATCTTTAGAAGAGGAGGAAGAACCTGAAACTCAACTTTTTTGTAGGTCTACAAGGCATAAAAAACCACTTGAAAGGTATTCACCTGATGATTGGAGATGTATTTTTTCTTTGAATACTAACATGGATGAACCCAGATTGGTAGAAGAGACATTAGGTACATGAATGATGCAAAATCCTGGAAGATTGCTATGGATGAAGAAATGACATGTTTGAAAAATAATGATACATGGGATCTTGTACCATTACTTGAAGGATGAAAACTTGTTGGTTGCAAATGGGTGTTTAAGAAAAAGATTGGTTTAGATGGAGGTAGTGATAAGTACAAAGCAAGGTTGGTTATAAAAGGCTACTCTCAAGTTGAGGGTGTTGATTATGGCGATATATTTTCTTTTGTTGCAAAAATGAAATCCATTAGATTTTTGCTGCTTATGATTTAGAGGTTGAGAAAATGGATGTAAGAACTACTTTCCTTCAACATGGTGACTTGGAGGAGGATATTTATATGACATAGCTAGAGCACTATGTGGTGAAAAGTAAAAGTAAATTGGTTTTTAAATTGAAGAAATCTTTGTATGGTTTAAAACGGAGTCTTAGGATGTGGTACCAGAAATTTGATACATATGTGTTTAGTTTGGGATTTGAGCATTCTAAATCAAATCATTATGTTTATTATAAAACTGATAGTGATCATTTCTTGTTTATTGCATTATATATTGATATGTTATTTATTGGTGGAGGGAAAGGTATGATTTCAGAATTGAAATCTCAACTTGTTGCTAAATTTGAAATGAAAGACCTTGGTGTAGCAAGACACATTCTTGGGATGGAAATTAAAAGAGATAGAGTGAACAAAAAGCTATGGCTTGGCCAACGTAAGTATGTCAATTCAATTTTACAGAGGTTTGATATGCAAAATTGTAGACGATTATGTGTTCCTGTTTCAGCTGGAACAAAGTTATCTATTTCAAATTGTCCAACATCTCCATCAGAGATGGAAAACATGTGTAGAGTGCCTTACCGAAGTGCAATTGGAAGATTGACGTATGTTATGGTTTGTACAAGACCAAAATTTCCCAAGCAATGGGAGTTTTTTCCATATATATGTCGAATCCTAGTAGAGTTCATTGGGATGCAATTAAAAGAGTCTTCAAATATTTACGTAGTACCTTAGATTATTCCTTGTGTTATCATATTAATATGACTGAAGATGAGATTTCCCTTGATATTCATGGTTATGTGGATTCAGAATGGGCATGTGATGTTGATAGTAGATGTTCCACCAGTGCTTATGTGTTTACTTTATTTGGTGGTGCAATTAGTTGGATGAGTAAGCAATAGGTTGTGGTTGCTTTGTCCACTATTGAAGCTAAGTTTATGACATCTACTCATGCTTGTAAAGAAGCCATTTGACTTAAGAGGTTGTGTTTAGATATTGGAATAAAACAAGGCGCAGTGACAATTTATTGTGATAGTTAGAGTGCGATATGTCTAGCCAAGAACCCAACATTTCATGTTAGGACCAACCACATTGATGTACAATATCATTTTGCTAGAGATATGGTCGAATATGGCATAATGAAGCTGGTTAAGTTATAGAGACTTTAATGAATGTTGTTGATTCTTAACTGAGCCTATGAGCATAAAGAAGTTCAAATGGTGTTCAAAATAAATGGGCCTTTCGGACCCCAATAATTAAGAGTTGATGTTTATACACCCTCTCGTTGTATTTGCAAGGTGTTCAAAAAGTGGGAGATTTGTTGGGAAAATGCGTCTCAACCTTGCAATTACATAAGTTACTGTTGATACATAAGATATTGTTCATACGATGATGATTGGGGGATGTGAGGGGGTTCCCCTCGATTGGGGGTTTGGGGGCCCAACATGCCCTGGTGGGGGCTTAGGGGCAGTTCCCCTGAAAGGGAAAATTTATTTATGTTTTATTATTGTAAATCTGGATTGTTCATCATTAGGTCTTAGATTTGACAACCAATATTTTATTAGCTTGAATTTCCCTAGAAGGCAACCCCATTTTATGTGGGCATTGTATTAGACAGTGTGTTATGATGTATTTTGAGAGTCTAATAGCTGTTGTGTTTCCTTTGGATCTCTGGTTGGTGATACTCCTGTGAGAAGCTTACTCTGCAAGTATATTGTAATCTTTGTGGTTTCTAAATAATATATTGGGCAGATTTTGGAGTGTGGTTTTTCTCCCGAAAGGGTTTTCCCCACATAAATCATTGTGTTATGGTATGCATGACATTTATGTTTATTTTTGTTTAAGTTTCTATAACTATTAAAGATCTGTAAAATTTTTGCATTATCCTCCTCTCAAGATTAGTGTAGGAAGTTATTCCGCTACCTTAGCCTCCTTACACTAACATCAAAGACAACATCATCAACAATCTCCATTCTGTTGGCATCAATGACAACACCTACAACATACTTGCAACACATACATGTTAAATAGTGTGTATGAATTATATATTTTTTTAAAATAAATGAAAAATATAATGTGCTTATGTTATATTTTATATTTTCTTTTGTAAAATTCATTGCAAAATATAATGCACTCAGAATATGCTTTGGATTCAAATTTTTAAAACATAACACATACACTTTATGAAGATATATTATTATTCATAACACCACATGTTTTATATAGCATAAATACATTTAATCAAAATATCACTTGGTTGACCACTAATTTGTTCCCCATTTCTATGAACTTACCCCATAGTTCCTTCCATTTCTTCTTATCTACAATAATTTACAAGAAAAATAATTTTAGAGGACCCACCATCTTTCATCACAAACCTTAAACAAGGATCCTTTAGTTGTAATAGACTCTACCTTTTAATTCTAAACATTTACATCATACAAGCATTCCAAAGATACCATGCCATTTGGAATAATGCTTTTTAGATCAAGAATTTCTTCCCCATCTACCTGATTAGTATTATTATTTTTTTAATAAATTTGACATTCAAACACCCCTAAATTTGAGATGATTTGATATTTATTGATAATCATTTAACATCTACAAAAATTCTTGAAATTCAACTTGAATTTTCTTTAGCTTAGAATTGGTAATTGATTCTAATGTAATAGATACTATAGATTGAGGTAGAATTCGAGGAATAAGCATGAATCAATAATAGCAACCACAAAACTATCTAATTCAAGATATGAAAAACCTTATCCAACAATGAAGCACAAATGAACAATAGAAATCACAATAATGAAGCAATAATACTCAATTCCTATGCCATAGTTGATTCATCTCCATTGCTCTTCTCCATTTTGCAATATTTGTTCTCAAATAGTATGCAAGATATTTAATAAGCTTGATATTGATGCTAGATAGCTCTAGTTCTTAAGATAGAAAAACTTCAAATACTGTGGTTAGGGTTGGAATGAAGGTGATGGCTTTCTTTTATATAAATCCCAATTCAAATGAAAGGTGAGGATTGTATGATGAGGTATCATGATCAATGGATGAGGTTAATTGAGACAAGGATAGGGAAGGATGGACCAAAACTCAAGAAGTTAGTTGAGATTTAGGGATTGGTTTAGAATAAATTCAAACTAAATAATGATAGCAATTATTTAATTTATGGGAGGGAAAATGAATAATTAAATAATTGAAGATAATTATTTAATTATAGAAGGATGAAGTGTGAAATATTAAACATATTTAAAAATAATTATTTAATAAAAGATGGAGGGAAATGATAAATAAATAATTATAAATAATTATTTAATTATAGAGGAAAATGGAAATAAATAATTAAATAAATAAAATCTATTTAATTATGGGAAGAAAAATATAAATTAGTGACACAATTTAAATTAAATTGATATGTATTTAAATTAATCAAAAGAGAAATAAGGTAAAGTGAATTAATTAAATAATTTAGAAATTATTTAATTAATAGAGGAATATGACATTAGAGAATAATTAAATAATTAAAATTATTTAATTATACATGGAAGAAGGAAAATTAGTGATAAAATATTGTTTGCAGACTTGGGACATTTTTTCAGTGTCTACGGATACAACTACTAAGGCATCTACTACCTTAGTTTTATGATAGAGAACATTCTTAATATTGAAAGCATGGAAATATTTAATTAAATTATAGGCATGTTGGTAAGCAAATTTGTAGTGTCAAATATCCATTACTAATTGGGGTAAAAACCTCTCCTCAAGATGTTGAGGTTCCCTTCATTAAAATCCAAAATTGCAAAAAGTAGACAAACTCTATACTTTATAATATGTTTTAATTTGTTTATATTTTTGTGAATATTCCTCTAAGTTTTTATTTTCTTTTCTTTATGCTCCCCCATTGAGGGTTTGAAGATATTCTCTTTATTTTTATTTTATATTTTAGCGAGAGTGGACCCTAATCTTACAACTTGCGTATAAAAAAAATTATGAATAAATGTATAGAAGTAAATATTATGGAATTAATAAATATGTAAATTTATCAAATAAAATTCTAATTTTGTTAAATCTAGATATAATGATTATTATTTGTAAATAAATGGATACACTTAAAATTAAACTTGTAAATTACAAATAAGAATGATAAGAAACTGTTAGGATTAGGTTCCATCCACCTTGTAAATCCTATGTCATATTGCATGGTTCCAACATCCTTGAAAAGTGTCTTTAGGCACTTAGGGTGTATTGGGAAAATATTTTGTAATATTAATTCTCACCATTATTTATAATAAATATTCATAAGGGGTGATGAGTCCACTAGCAATGATAAAGGTGAGTTGTAGACATAAGTATTTAATATTATTTTCCCCACATGGGATGCCTAAAATGAGATAATAAAATATATGGAAAAAGAAAAATGAGTGACCGTTGATATTCTCTAAGTGGGAGCTTGGAACTTGAGTCAATAGGTGTCTCTTGGTACTCCATCATTTCTTACATTTAATATAATGTTTATCTTCCATGTTTGGGTGCCCAAGTTGGAGGAAAAGTATTGGAGCTAAAATTGATGTCCTTTCACATTTCATGGAGGTATTCAAAGGGTTGGGAATGTTTGGAATGAATGGTCATCTTTGGATCCTTGTTTGTGGCTTAAAATGTCTTCACACATCTATAAATTTAACCTCTTGTATGTAGAAAATATGAGCCACAGTTGGATGTAGAGTTTCATTGTAGGTACAATGATAGGTTGAGGCATAAGGAGGTTGTTCATAGGTGCAAAAGTGATTCCATGGTGGAGGACAATAGGAGGATGGAAGTGGTCGTATTGTAATATCATTTTTTTGAAGATAATGCATACTTGGACTCTCTTCTTGGAGGAGTTTTTTTCTGCAAGGGTTTCTATACATAAATCTTTTGTTATGTGATGTTCTTGTGTTGTTGATTTGTAACTCATTATTGCTATCTTATAGTGATGTTATTATTAATATATTTTTGTTATAAGCTTACATATGGTGGTTTAATTAAGCCTGCTATGTTGGCTAATTTTTAGCACCATAAAGAAGATGGATATGATCATGATATTTCCATATTAATAAGGTAACTTAATTTTCAGATTTGCATATAAGTTTCAAATTTTCATGTTGTTGTAGTATAAGCCTTGAATCTCATCCATTAAATTCATATTTGGATAGAGATTGAATTTTCCAACAAATGGTATATTGAACTTGTTTATTTTTTATCATTTGGTATTAGAGCTTAAGGTGAACTAGGTTCTGGGTGTTCCTTTTAATTTCTTAGCTTGGAAAGATTGTGGGAATTTTTTAGAAGGAATTGGAGGTTATTCAAATAATTTTTTGGAATAAATGAATTTTCTATGATTTAACTTTGTTTTACATATTTGTGAGATGGGAATCCATGGATATTGTCAATGTGATCTATGCTGAGCAATGGAAGCTCATGATTATGGATCTCCATGGAGTTGGTTATGTTTTGGTAACTTGGAGATCTTGTTTGAAAATATTTGTATATCCTCTTCTTTGATGGTTTTGTTCCTTTACCTTGTGGTAATGTGCAATGAAAAGGTGTTCATGTTGGATGGATATAGACATCCTAGTCACATGGAGAAACATTCTCGATTGGATTACAAAATGTAGTGCTTATGTTGGATCCATGGTTTTAGCCTTGGTTACATGAAAGCACTAGAAGATAAGCCACTAACCTCTTTGTGAGTTATGAAGCTGATATGTTTCATATATTATAATCTCTTGGACAACTTGGTTTTTCCTATTGGGTTACAATTTACTCTTGATTTCAGCTGTGGGTTTGTATATTTATGCTTATTCCATTATTTAAATGATATGTTTGATGTGAATGTTTGGGTGGTTAAATGGGTTTCAGATTTACAAAGATGGTTTTGCATATTTTGCATGTTAGCTAAAATATATGATATGTAGATATATGATGATACTATATTCAAGGTGTTCTAGATGAAGAAAGTTACAGGTTTGCAAGGATGCTTTGAGGGTTCTTATTGATCTATGGTTACACCTATGTGGGTTTGTTTGGAAAATTAGATACAACGTTGATTTTGGTGCTTGAATCTTGGAAATCCACATGTCATATTTGAATATCTATGTTTTGCATGATACTAATATGGTGTTAAATTTATTTTTTAGTTATTTGAGATTGGAGCATTGATTATACATTTCTCCTTTAATATGTTACATATGTGTAGATCTTGTAAAATTGTTTGATGTGGATTTTTCTTGGTAGGACATATTCTTGGTCACCATTATTGCATTAGTATGCTTTTTGCAATGAGAAATGGTTATTGGGAGTACCTAATATAGCTCATTTGAATTTTTAGCAAATGATTATGGTGCATGAGAAGCTTTTTTCACTTTAAGTAGAGTGTTGGAAATGATATTGGTCATGATGCCATGTATAAATTGATATTACTTTTAATGGGAGCTTTATGCAGTTACATAATGTGTTCTATCTTCTTTGTTTCAATATTTTGGTTCTAAGTTGTTGATGTTATAGTCCATGGATAATTTTTGATTAGAAGATAGATGGTCTTTTGCAATGGTTTTTGGTATTATTAAGAGCTCTTGGATTATACACTTAGATTTTAGTGTGAGCTTAATGACATCTTTGGTTCTATTGAAAAAGGATCTCTAACATTTGTATCTTCTTGGTTTGGAGATTGTGGTTGTACTTTACCTTTTAGGAGCTCATGGTGTTAAGTTCTCTGATTGTGTTGGGGCCATGGAGGATCTTCTGTTAGGAGATAGTTATCATGATGCTTGGAGAGCTTGGTTACACAGTTTAGTGGGAGCTTTGGCAGTGATGTTGATTCATCATTTGATGATGGATGGTTATTATCATATGATCTTCTAGGAGGGGATGTTAGATCTTGATTTCATGTTTGAAAATGGTTTTTTTTGGTTCTCTTTTGTTTTGAGTATTAATCATTTGTTTAGAGCTTCATAATTTTGTAGGGTTGCATTTGAAGTTGGCATGGATTGATTGGTGGATGCTCATGGAGACTAGAGAGACTTGGGTGAGGCTAAGAGATCTCTTATTTATGGGATCATATATTGAGATGGTTACTCTTAGATGAGAATTTTAGTAGAAGTATATTTGATGAGCCTACACCTGTTTATGGATGTGAATCTATTATGGATATGAAGAGAAGATTGTCTTTATTGATTTATAAGACAATATTGTTGAACACCTAGAATAATGAGAGGTGGGTGAATCAGTATTCTATTAAGCCATCAAATTATTGACCATCCAATTTCCAAAGCATACTTAACAATTATGAGGAATGAGAACATAAATAATCCATAACACACACAACACATGAACACTAGGATTTTTATGTAGAAAACCCAAGACGAGAAAAACCATGGTGAGGATTAACTCACAATATGTTATATCCAATTATAAGATATTACAAAAAGGATCACTGCCAGGAGGACTCACTATCCAAGTGAACTCATTGTTCATAGAGAAAAGAAAGATACAAAGAGGTGGCTTCATAGCTAGAATTTTAGTTGAGAAAATTGCATCTTTAACGTATGTTGGATTCAGTTCCCTTGAAGCTCATAACACACTCTGGTCAATTTAGATTACAAGTCTCTGCTGTGCTCTGTATTCACATACCATTTCTCAACACTCACAACTTATTTTCCCAATTCTGTAGCACTTCACATCACTCTTTTCATTTAGATCATGTAATCAATCAATCTCTTCTCTTCAACTCAAATCACCCTTGTATATATATTAAGCTCCATCACAAACATCAATTAGGTCAGCCTAATTAGATGTAGCATCAAATTATTCAAAACGTGCCTTGTTGGCACCCAATTCAAACCAAATTTTCCTTCATTCCAAAACACAAGTTGACATGGACCTATAACAACTCCCTTTTCAATCTGCAACACATATTTAATATTCATAACTAGTTGTATACCTTAAGTTGGCCAAGCATAGAACCAAAAGGTAAAATACTCTAACTGATCAGCACCATAGGATATGTGGACCATAAAATGTCACACTAATTGGAAAATGCAATGTATTTATCCCTTTAAATATTCAAACAAAACTGCAATGAATAACTCAAATCCGTGGAGGAATACAAACCAATTAGGTAATAGCCAGTACACAAAAAATTGTGTAAACCATATTTACCAAACTTTTGTTACTTGTAACTTTTGAACCAATTATCCAAAACAACTGAAATTATGAAATAAGATGCCAGTGACATCCATGAAAAAAATACTAGAATCGCATAAGTAGATCTAACAGGGCGAAAAAATGCAAAACAAAATATCGAAGGGCACTGTGTGTCGAAGCTATCGGTGTAGACACTTAGCCAAAAACTCTTTTGCAGATTAAAACATCCTTCATACTATTTTGACACTCATCATGTGTTGAAATCAATGAAAATTCATTAATGATAGTCTTCATTCTTTCAACAACCTCCCCCTTTGTCATTGATGGAAACATGTGCCAAAACAAATTTCTCCGCAAGCATCTCTCCACAAGTATCTCTCCTACAAGTATCTCTCCCTCTTTGACATCAAGGGAAAAGGGTGCTCCCTTCAAGACATATGTACAGACTGAACTAGTTCTCACTTAGGAAGCTAACCAAAAACTGCTAATACATTTGCATATGTACAATGAATCTGAAAACATGAAAAAACTAAAAGATATATAAAAATAGAATGGAAATAGTTAGCCCGAAGATGTTGATCCTTGAAGCTTATAAATAATAGTTTGGAAAGAATATTTTCCTTCATCCCAACTCTTCTTTTTTGCTGCAATCATTCTACGTAGAGACTCAAGTAGACTCAAGTTCTATTAGTGTTTCTTCTCCTTCTTCTACAGTACTAGGGGTAAGATTTAAATTTGAGATTTTGTCAGTATTGGAATGGGAATTTTAGATAGGTATATACTTTGCTTTTGTTAGTTTTAGGATCAGAAACGTAAGCAATCAAAAATGCAACACTGTGAACAATGAACACAACAATATACCCTGGGAAAACCCTCCTTCTTGAGGGACAAAAATCCAACCAAAATATATCCCTTATATATTGAATGAAAAGAGCAGAAATCTGCTTTACAACTTGGCCAAACACAAGACCGATTTGATGTAATGGACGATAGTACCTCTCCTAGATGTGAATATACAAACACATATGATTTCTCCTTGATATTGATCTACTTGAAGCAATATTACGATCTACTACAAAAGTGTGAACTCCCTCTTGAAGTGCGAATTGTTTCTTGAAAAATTGAATGATAAAATGAATGATCATTGCTTGGTATATATACAAATCAAAGGCGTCTTTTCATTAGAGTTAGCCTCTTTCACAAAACAAGGAAATTTTTTGTTTGAGTCGGCCCATAAAAAAAAATCAATATTTATAGCAAGTCTGACTTGCTTTTATTTATTCATCATTTATTATTTAAATTCTAGAGAAAGATATCTCCCGCTGCTATAACATCAACACTCCCTCTTAGCTAGGGAGGTATCTTTCCAGATATCCATGTCATGGAGTCTCTCAACATGAAAGCCACAATGACTACACCCATTTGTGGAAAAGAGTTCATCGTAGAGTCTCTCAATGTGATATTGTCATGGAGTCACCCAACATGATGTCCACCATGGCTACTCCAATGTGTGGAAAGAAACATGTACACAAGTGCCCATCACATAGTCTCTCAACGTGATGTCGTCATGGATTCTCTCAACATGACATACACCATGGCTACTCCATGTGTGGAAAAACACAAGTACAAAGGGTTCACCACAGAGTCTCTCAATGTGATGTCATCATGGAGTCTCTCGACATGACGTCTCATCTCAGTCTCAGAGATGAACAAGGGCTCTCACCTCATATTTCTCCATCTCAGAGAAATATACACTACAAAGGCTTTCACCTCATATTTCTCCGTCTCATAGAAATATACACTACAAGGGATTTCACCTCATATTTCTCCATCTCAGAGAAATATACACTATAAGGGCTTTCACCTCATATTTCTCTGTCTCAAAGAAATATACATTACAAAAATATTCATGAGAAGTGACTCCCTCTGAAGCTCCAAGTACTTGCATCAACCTCCTAACCTCCTTGTCCAAGGTTTCCTTTGTTGGTTTGTCAGACTCCCTTTGAATGTTATTTCCTCCTCTTCGAAGAAACTGATTGAATTTAGAATAAGAAACCTTCTGTATTGAATTTAGAACTTGGCTCCTTCTGAGATGTCCCTAGGTCAATTTCCACAATAGAAACATGTTGAGTAGACCTTAATTTTCACTCTCGAGCAAAGCGACCATACTTATCACACCTATAACATTGAATGTGAGAGAGATCCTTCTTCTTCTTCAGTTCTGGGGCATAATCTAGTTCTCTGTGTCTATTCCTCTTTCTTCCTTTGCCTCTTTCTCTAGAAGTATGTGTAGCAAGAGCTTTATTTTCTACATCATGATAGTTATTCCCAATTCCTCTTGCTGCCAACCTAGACTCTTCTTGAAGACAATCAGCTCGAAGATGATCAAACTTGGGAAACTTAGATCTCCCATTGATGCTTTGAATAAAGGGTTCCCAAGATTGAGGAAGACCATTTAGTGCCAACATAACAAGATCTCTGTCTACAATTATATCCCCAATAGTGCTCAATTGATCTCTCAAATCAGCAATCTTCATAAAGAATGAGATGACTGAATCATCTTTAGCCATTTTTACATGGTGAAGTTGTCTCAAAGCAAGGGCTCTGCTGGTGTTGTTGATCTCATGCAATCCTTTTAGAGTTTCAAACATTTCTTTAGATGTCTTCAACTTGGAGATGATTGGTACTAGGTGATTCATCACAGAGTCTATCATGATCTTTCTAGCCTTTGTGCTATTTTTCTTTCACTGTATTTTCTCAGTATCATTAGAAGGCTCGGGCATATCACTTTCCATGAAATCAAGAAGATCATTCTTGTCTAATGCAACGAGTACCCTGGGTTTCCAAGAGTTGAAGTTTGAGGCTCCATTAAGCCTATCTTCTACCTTGACACCATTCACCATTTTCTTTTTCCACACAAATTCACCTTCAAAGATATTCCCTTAGGTCTGAATAAATTGCAACCTTAGATCAACAATACTTTGCCTTCAAGATCTGCCCTAGATGAAAAGTTGACTTGACTACTTAAACAAATCTGATTAGATCTTTTCTTAGACCCACTCTGATACCATGTTAGTTTTAGGATCAGAAATGTGAGCAATAAAAAATGAAACATAGTGAACAATGAACACAACAATATACCCTAGGAAAACCCTCCTCGAGGGAGAAAAACCCAACCAAAATATATCCCTTATATATTGAATGAAAAGAGTAGAAATCTGCTTTACAACTTGGCCAAACACAAGGCCAATTTGATGTAATGGATGATAGAACCTCTCCTAGATGTGAATATACAAACACATATGATTTCTCCTTGATATTGATTTTCTTGAAGCAATATTATGATCTACTGCAAAAGCGTGAAATCCCTCTTGAAGTGCGAATTGTTTCTTGAAAAATCGAATGATCATTGCTTGGTATATATACAAATCAAAGGTGTCTTTTCATTAGAGTCATCCTCTTTCACAAAACAAGGTGACTTTTTGTTTGAGTCAGCCCATAAAAAATAAATCAATATTTATAGCAAGTCTGACTCGCTTTTATTTATTCATCATTTATTATTTAAATTCAAGAGAAAGATATCTCCTGCTGCTATAACATCAACAGTTTTTACCAAGTTTCTTAGCTTCACAAGCTACTTGATAAACTCTTCCTTCTGATGCTGCAAAGTGAAGAATCTATCATGTAAATCCACTATAACAGTCCAGGTCTTATCATCTCTGTCCAATGCTAGATCATAAGATTTTGATACATTAGCTATATGAGACTCAATCAAGTCCATTTCATTTTTTATCCCTTGTGTGACATTTGGCTACTTTATGTAGTATAAAAGCAATGTTTTTGCACCATCTTTGCAAGATAACACTTCCTTCAAGCATTCTTCAAATTTTGTATGTGTAGATGCACATTTTTCTGTGATATCCATTAGATTATTTTCTTTAATCCTTGATTCAACCTCTATTTTTTCTTGTCTTTTTAGTTCAGAGGCATACTTCTTAAAGGAATCAAACAACAATTTGAAATTTTTTACTGTAGGTACATATGTATCAACATTAACTCTTGGAATATCTCCTGAAATGGTTTTACAACTTCATCTATCAATTCATTGCTCTTTTGATATATTTCAATTATTTCTTTTCTTGCAGATGCATTAAACACATAGCTACAATTTGTGTATACGAGATATCTTGTCTAGATCAACACTGCCCCATTGCATGGGCAACTGTAACAATTTGGAGGAAACAACTGGTTGAAACTTTAAGTGCTTAGATAAAAAAACCTTCTAAAGGATTACCAGAGGAGGATTCACTGGAGGGCTTAGGTAAATCCTCATACTTCTCTGCTTCTTCATTCTTTCTAGTATCAAGAAATTCCTCTTCTTCTACCTTTTCTTCTTCACCAAAGATTTTATCTTTATCTTTTTCTTCATCTCCTTCATCCTTGTCCTTCTTTCCTTGCTCAATATCTTCATTTTTATCTCCTCCTTCATTTTCACCATCATTCTCTCCTTCATGATCCTCTTCATCCTCATGTGCATTTTCTCATTGACTATGTCCCGCTTCTTAATTTCATTGGTGTTCTATTCTATATCTACCAGAGGAATAAATGTCTCTAGGTGGCCCTGATCTGCAGTCTCCTAAGTTTCTGGAGGTATGTAAGTGTCATCCTTTGTGGTTTCAACTCTGATCTCAATAACATTCTCATCTTTAGCAATCTCTTGCATTAGATCATCTGTATCTAGAGGAATATTATCCATATTTTCTTCTATATTAGTAGCCCCTACATATTCTTCTACCGATTCTTGTCCCTTGCTAGTAGAGGCAATGGGAATCATCTCATACTTCTATACAATATCAGTGAGCTTTTCTTCTATTTCCTTCTTCATTTTCTCAATTTGATCTTGATCTCTTCCCATTAGAATTGCAATCCTTCATTTTGATCTAAATTCTTTGCTAAGTACATGGGCTAGTGTAGCCTTATCAACATCAGATAGAGAAAATCCAATTTTCTCCACAACATTTGATTTGAGCTTTTCTTCCCTTTCTTTGGCTTCTTTTCTTCTTTCCAACAAGAGTTTCCACACAACATCAAGAACTTTCTTCCTAATGTTCTCCATATCTGCCTCCATTGTGACAATGAATTTGATAATTGCTTCTATTATTGTGGCTCTATTCTCCTCATTTTCCTTTTCACATAATGTGGTAGTTTCTTCCAAAATTTCATGATGCAGCACACCTTTGAATAATGAGTCCAACTTCATTGGACTGAGCAGCCTTTCCATAGTTGTCTTCTTTTTCTTCTTAGGTTCTGTAGTGTCTAATTTCTTTTTCTTCCTTTCCTTCACTTGTTTATTTATATGTATCTTAAAGGATTCTTTTTCCTTCTCAAATTCTTCTTCATCAGAAGTATTATAAATATCTATTCTTTGTTTCTTTGAAACATATTCACTTCCCTTTTGGATCAATGGGGAACCTTCATCCTCTTCTTCTTCAGACTGTAGACTCAGGTCCTTTTCTCTCCTATCATTTTCTTTTATTCTTTTTGATGTAGTAGTAGTAGAGGTTTTCAGATTAGTTTTCTTTCTCTTTCCAGGCCTTGTGGCCTCCTCCACCTTAGGTTCTTCTATTACCCAAGCATTGGTATTCATTCTCTTTGTTCTGTTGGAGGTAGAAACTGATCCAGAGGGTTGTTAAGTACTAGTGAGAATAGTGGAAGCAATTCTTCCTGATCTTCTAGGTCTGGTGGTCCCACTTGTTGTGCTTGCTTCTCCCTTTACAATTGATTTTAATTTTTGAATTTCTTCATCTACAATTCCTCTGTCCTTGAAATAATCATGAGCCACTTTTTTTGCCTTCTTCTCTATTTCAGGATTTTTCAATTCCATGTGCACTTTCATAGATTTCTCTTCATATGTTCCATGTATTTCTTGAGTAGGGTCCTTAGGAATGTTTAGTAATATACCAACATAACCATCAACTTCATTTTCAGTGATCTCATATATAAGTGGCCGAATCCAGACAGTTTTGGGTTCTGCAACTTAAATGATGCATTCATCAGTTTTGACAAAAAATGTGATATCATCTCGATATTTTTCCACTACAGAATTAGGGATCCTTTCCCATTCATGCATTATCTTCTTAAATACTACAAAGAAAGAAGTAAGTGCCTCATCTTGAGCTTTCATATCACCAATGTTGCATAAATGTTCAAATATTTGATGGGATACACGCTTGCTTCTACTCCATGCAATATTGCTTCTTCTTGGAAGCTCTTTCAGAAAATAGAATAGTAAACAAGCTACCATAGAACTAAATTTGAAAGGATATTTCTTATCTTTAGTTTTTTTAAGATTGTCAAAAAGTTGTTGCTGAAGCAACTCACACAAATCATAATCTTTTCCTTTCTCTATCTTTTCATGAGCTACATGAATTAGTGTGGTGGACACATAATTCTCTCTATTTGTGTAGTATATCTTGGATCAAATGACCATAGCTACATATCTTACCACAGGATTCCATATGGTATTCACAACGGGAGCCCTTTGATCAAATGTGGCTCTTGTCAGTTCCATTACATCCTTGTTTTGTACAGCTTTCAATACAGGTACAAGTCTAGTGTCACAAAGTCCAGTAATCTCCTTTATAACCTCCTTACTTATCAATCCAAACATATTAGTCCATAAGAGTTTATCATACATTATTCTCAATGCTATTCTCACATACTTAAGTTCATCGTCATAGACGAAGCACATGGAAACATCTTCCAAACATCCACTTTCTTCTTCACTAGGTTTTCATACTCAGGTTTGATATCAAAATTATCTCCAATCAATTGGCCAGTCCACCAATCTATAATTTTTGTATGATTATTTTCTTCCATCTTCCCATGAATATATGCCCTAACATCCTCAGTAGGAAAAACCCTATATGGAATACTTAAAAATACACCAAGCAAGTCGTTCTCAAATAATTTCATGGGATATTTATTGAATTTTGGTTGGGGTTTCTCACTCACATTTACCATTGTAGGTGTTTCCATCTCTACTTAATTCAAATGCTTTAGAAAACAAATTCTATTCCATTTTTAAACAATGGTAAATACCTTTTTCTTCCTCAACCAAAATTAGGGTTCAGATGCTCTACTTCAAATTGTTGGGATTGATGCCTCAATCTCATAGGCTAAAACTTTTGAGAAAGCACAATCGTTGTGACATTCATGTTGTCTGGCCGATCTGCTAGTTTCATGAACTATTGCTGTGACCTCCTGAATGTCTTGGCGATCGACATCTGAAACCTTCGGCGTAACTTGGACTTTTAGAATGATGTCTCGGTGATGATAGGAAGTCTTGCCGATATCGGCATGACCTTTGGTCTGTCTGGCCGATGTGATAATCGATATGACTTGCTCCCATCAGCAGGAAGTCTTGGCGACTGGGAGATGTCTGGCCGATAGTTGGTGTCTATTAGATATCGGGGAGACTTGGACGAAAGGGTTATGTTTAAGTATAAGGTCTTACCAATATGAATGTCTCACCGATAGTTATCTTCTAGAGTCATCAGAGAAACTCATGTGTTTCGGGATGAAGTCTTGGCGACTTGGAAAGTCTCACTGACAGTGTTGCTTTCGGGTCATCGGTGTGACATAAGGGTTTGATATGAAGTCTTGGCGACAGGGTGATGTCTCGCCAATAGGTAACGAAGGGTTCGGTAAGACTCTGAGCAACACGTGGTGTTGGGGAGACCCTTGGCCAAGAGGCTTGTTTTGGTATGATGTCCCAGCGATCGATGAAGGTCTTGCCGATAGGGATTTACCTTGGTGCCTTCACGGTGACAAAAGAATTCAGTGTGAAGTCTTGGCGACTTAGAGAGTCTCGCCGATAGTCTTCGGGATGACTTGTTCGCTTGGTGTAAGGTCTTGGAAAAAGACAAAAGTCTTGCTGACTCGGTATGACATGGTGTGCTTGGTGTGATGTCTTGGCGAAAGATGAATGTCTTGCCAACTGTCGAGCACTTCAGTGTGACTTGAAGGCATCGATATGATGTCTTGGCGAAAGATGAATGTCTTGCTGACTGTTGGGTGCTTCGGTGTAACTTGAGAAGTCTTGGTGTAACCTCTTGGCGAGCGGTATGAGTCTTGCCAATGAGGGAACTCTCACCGATGGTTGTCGGTATGACTCTTGGTGACTGTTCGGTACTCGGTATGACTTGAAGATTTTAGAGTAATGTCTCAGCGAAAGCATATGTCTTGCCAACTGATGAACTCTTTGGAATACCTTGTGATCTTCGGTGTGAGGTCTTGGTGACATGGTGAAGTCTCAGCGATAGCTTTCTAGACTCAGTAAAACCTCTTGCCAATAGGGATGACTCGTGGCGATATTGAATGCTGGCTGTGTTGGCATCGAGGAGACATTGTTAGTGTCTCACCGACATGACAACACAGGTTGAACGCCCATGACCGATTGAAGATTGTCCTACGTGGTGTGACCTAGACTATTATCTTCTATGCAAGGAAGTGGAAACATCTACGATGCTGAGTTGGTTGGTTTGACCGTTGTGATCTGGCAGTTGGAATCAAACCGATTCACAGAGGCTATTGAGAATGAATGCATATATGTATGCATTGGATGTTCTGAAGAAGAAAAAGATAGGAGTCTAAGAGCCGAAGAGAAGAAGAGAGAGCTGAGTGGCTGGCTGAAAGGCCGAGGCCATGAGGCCGAAGCAGAGGCAGGGTTATGCTACCAAACTCTCTCTTCCGTACTGAGTGATCAGTTGCTACCAGTTGTATCTAGAATGAACAAGATGTAATCTCTAAAAAGGCTATGAGCCTGAAATTGTATTGTAACCGTTTGGTGCTAAATAATACAATGACTCAATCTTTGGAGTGTGGGGTTTTTTATCCAAAAGGATTTTCCCCACGTAAATCTGTTTGTTCTGGTTTCTATCTTATCTTTCATGTCTATTGATTCTTGTTGTAGAATCTGTTAATGCATGCTGTTGAATTTACATGTGCTTTTCTCAGAAGGATCAATGTGGGAAATAAACTGTGTCTATTTCTGCTTTAGGACATAGTTGTGCATGTCTTTGAGGCAACCTAATCGAAATGAAAGTTACCGAAGGCACTATTGTTCTTAGAGATTTCTATGAGATGCTTCCCTAGATTTCCTTACAAGTGGTATCAGAGCCTTCTTTTGGTTGCTGGTTCTGGGTATTTCTCCTGTGAAGATTTCTTAGCTTGTGGCTAGAGGAAATCTGGAGGAATCGTTTGGTGTATTGATCCTTTGATGAGTGGAAGTCTTGTGATATTTAGAGACATCACGCAGCTTGAAGGATGGTGGAGATGGAGAAGGGAGTTGATCATGTTGCTTTGATGTGATCTTTGTCTCCTGGTTGGTAGCAGTATATCTTTGGTGTATGAGGTGGATTTCTTTTCTTCGTGGCTGTGTAGCAGTAAAGCTTTCATATCGGGTGTTTGTCTGAGGGGCTCCTTGATGATATGAAGAAGCCTAGTTTGTTTCTCAGCCATGGAAGAGAGTGCTTATGCTAGGTGGTTTTTCCTAGTGTTGGAAGGCACAATTTCATGTTAACCTTGAATACATAAAGGCTATGAAGTTAATCATTAGATGATTTGCAATCTTCTGGAATAGCCTTTTCTCTCTTTCTCGGATGCATGTAAATGTTGGTGGTTTTAGGTTTGGCCTGAAAGGGGCCTAGATTTTCTTGAACTGCTGATTCCTTTTTAAGGATGTTTTGTATTTGCATGGCTTAGTGGTTTTGCAGGTTTTACACGGTTAAGAAAAACTTGTGGTTATGTGGAGCTGTTGATAAGCTATTTTCTAGAGCCTGACTTTTGGGGTGTTGCTGGATGAGATAGTTGTAGTTCTACATGCATGCTTTGTGCATGGTTTGAGAAGGTGTGGTTTCTTCTCTGCATGGGAGTGTTGGTACATGATTTTTCACTCAGCATTCTTGTGGTGATGCTTGTGGGTTTCTTGATTATGGTGCTCATTGTGGACATGATTGGAAAATCAGATCTAGCATGATCTAGTGTTTGAGTCATGTTGTCTACATGGTTATTCTCTTTGAAATCTTAGTGTTGCAGTTTCCAATGCGATGATGGGTTTGCATGTTCAATGTTTGTGATCTACGAGTTATGCGGTTGATGGATTAGCTACCCATTGGCTACAGTGAGATAACTTGGATGTGGACTGTCTTTATCCACGAGGTTGATTATTTGCATGTGCAGACTTGTTAGCTGGCCTTGTATGTGGTCACTTATGCATTGGTGTGATTGCTTTGAGATGAGAGGATGGATATTCTTGAGTACCTGAATGGTCAGCTATGGGAACCTGAAGCAGTTGGTCATGATACTTGGAGAGGTTGGGTGTCACATTTCAGTGGGAGCTCTAGTAGTGACTGTGGGTTCATCACATGGTGGTGAATGGTCTTCTTTAGTGTTGTAGATGTTTCTTGGGATCCTGTTGCTGCAGAAGGGTTCTTTCGCATTTGCATGGACATTATTTGAAGATGAGCAACATCTTGGATCCATGGAGGATGCTTGGAGTCTTTGGCTAAGGTGTTGGTGGTGCTTGACAGGTGATGTTGGTTTTGAGTCTATTTGCTTTTATGTCATGGTATACTCTTGGTGCATTGGAGTTTTTGCATTGTGCATTAGACCATGGTGAAGTCACTTGAAGCATGGTATCTCCTGAGGGGATATGTAGATCACGGTGTCATAATAAGTTCCTGATTCAGCTGATTGGAGATTTGATAGTGGTCTGGTAATTCTTTGTGTATTGGGTGCTTTGATTATTTTCTTGATACTTCGTGATAGTGCAGTAATGCAATTGAAGTTTAGCATGAGATGATCGGTTGCTAGCACTCATGGATACATGGAGAATAAGGTGAGGCTGTCTTTCTTTTATGAGAGAGGTGTTGTTGATTGTTACTCTTGATGAGTTCTTAGCAGAAAGTCCGAGAAGCCTACACCTTGGTTGAACGTGAGTTCAATAAGAGACCTATGAGGAGATTTCTCTTGGATTAGTCATGATGAATTGTATATCTTGAAGGAGTATTCTTGTTCCCACTCTTGGCCTACTCGATAGTTTATCTGAAAGGTATTTGGCCCATTATATTTTTCATATGTGTTTCTGTTTACTTTCATGATATGGATCTTGAATTGTTGTCTAATGGTTCTAGAGGATTCATAGTGGAAGTTGTACAACTTGTTTTATCTCCTTGTTACTTATGAGAATTGGTAGGAGATGATGTATGAGCTGATTTCCTGAAATAGGAAATGAACTAGCTTGATCTTCTTTGAGATGCTTATATCCATGTTTTTAAATTGGTTTGATCTTGGTGATTGAACAAATGGATGTTGTTAAGGCTTCTCTGTTGTGAAGAAGATCATTCTTGGCATAGCTGGCTATTAGAATTGTATGTAGGAGGATGTTCTACAGGAACATGATGTGCAGAATTTCTCTCTTTAGTCTTGGTTTTCCTCCTGGATGGTGTGGAGATCTTGGAAGAACTGTGAAGACTTGTGGTGAGAGAAATGTTTCTTGTAACAGTTTGTTGCAGGTTGTGCATATCATTGTGGATATTTCCTTGGTGCTACATAGTTACATATTAGATGTACTGTTATTGGTAGACTTGCGATGCCTTTTGATCTTTCAGATATGGATTACTCAGGTAGTGGGAGTTCCTGTATGTGTCTTGTCGTCTTCGACTAGTTGGCACTTGGAGCTTGTATTTGCTGTTGATGAGTTGGTTCTGGTTTGGCATAAGTTTACTAATGTTAATACCTGTGAGGTATGTGAGATTGGATGGAATAGCATGAGCTGTGGGTGCTATTTTCAGTCGTGTGGGTTTATCAGTTGGATGGAAGCAGTCAGTCTGATTGTTGTTCTAGCTGGTGTTGTTTATCTTGTTTATGGACAATGACTTCACTGTTGTGTTCTGTTTAAAGCTTTGAAGTTGATATTACTTTTGTATAGATTTTGAGCACAGTGAAGTGGTAGCAATATCTTGTTGTTGATATCATTGGGATCTTTTGCTTGTGTTCGTTGGAATGGTGCTTATTCACCTTGGCTTGTATCTTTCTTCCACACGTGCCATGTTGGAAGACGACAAGGATTGTTGCTTGAATGGTGGACATCTTGGATGTTGGAGAAAAATTCTTGATGGAGCATGAGAGCATGTTTGAGGTCTATGAGGTTTTCTGGAAGGCTGTGATCGGTTGTTTTTCGGTTGTGTTTGTTGGACAGTAATTTGCAGTTGGATGCCTGGTCTTTGTTGTAGATTTTCCCTTAGACTGTTATCTGTGGAATCTTCTTGATTGGGTGTCTTGAGTATTGCGGGGTCTGAAATGGTGGAGCTAGTGTGATCTTAGTTCCTGGTTGCTTTGGAGGTGCCTGTGTGATCTTCTTCAAGTGGGAGATTGTTGGGATTGATGCCTCAATTTCATAGGCTAAAACTTCTAAGAAAGCACGGTCACTGTGACATTCATGTTGTCTGGCCGATCTGCTAGTTTCCTGAACTATTGCTGTGATCTCCTAAATGTCTTGGCAATCGACATCTGAAACCTTCGGCATAACTTGGACTGTCAGAATGATGTCTCGGCGACGATAGGAAGTCTTGCCGATATCAGCGGGTCTGTCTGGCCGATGTGATAATCGGTATGACTTTCTCCCATTGGCAAGAAGTATTGGTGACTGGGAGATGTCTGGCCGATAGTTGGTGTCTATCGGATATTGGGGAGACTTGGCCGAAAGGGTTATGTTTCGGTATAAGGTCTTACCGATATGAATGTCACACCGATAGTTATCTTCTAGAGTCATCAGAGAAACTCATGTGTTTTGGGATGAAGTCTTGGTGACTTGGAAAGTCTCACTGATAGTGTTACTTTCGGGTCATCGGTGTGACATAAGGGTTCGATATGAAGTCTTGGTGACAGGGTGATGTCTCGCCGATAGGTAACGAAGGGTTTGGTAAGACTCTGAGCAACAAGTGGTGTTAGGGAGACCCTTGGCCAAAAGGCTTGTTTCAGTATGATGTCCTAGCGATCGATGAAGGTCTTGCCGACAGGGATTTACCTTGTTGCCTTTGCGGTGACAAAAGACTTTGGTGTGAAGTCTTGCCGACTTGGAGAGTCTCGCCGATAGTCTTCGGGATGACTTGTTCGCTCGGTGTAAGGCCTTGGCGAAAGACAAAAGTCTTTCTGACTTGGTATGACATGGTGTGCTCGGTGTGATGTCTTGGTGAAAGATGAATGTCTTGCCGACTATCGAGCACTTTGGTGTGACTTGAAGGCATCGGTATGATGTCTTGGCAAAAGACAAATGTCTTGCCAACTATCGGGTGCTTCAGTGTAACTTGAGAAGTCTCGGTGTAACCTCTTGGCGAGCGGTATGAGTCTTGCTGATGAGGGAACTCTCACCGATGGTTGTCGATATGACTCTTGGCGACTGTTCGGTACTTGGTATGACTTGAAGATTTCAAAGTAACGTCTCAGTGAAAGCATATGTCTTGCCGACTATTCTTTAGAGTTCGGTATAACATGATGAGCTCGTTATGAAGTCTTGGCGAAGAGCGATAGTCTTGCTGACTGATGAACTCTTCGGAACACCTTGTGATCTTTGGTGTGAGGTCTTGGCGACATGGAAAAGTCTCAATGATAGCTTTCTGGACTCGGTAAAACCTCTTGCTGATAGGGATGACCCTTGGTGATATCGAATGTTGGCTATGTTGGCATTAGGGAGACACTGTTAGTGTCTCACTAACATGACAACATAGGTTGAACGCCCTTGACCGTTTGAAGATTGTCCTACGTGGTGTGACCTAGACGTATTATCTTCTATGCAAGGAAGTGGAAAAATATATGATGCTGAGCTGGTTGGTTTGACCATTGTGATTCAACAGTTGGAATCAAACCGATTCACAGAGGCCATTGAGAATGAATGCATATATGTATGCATTGGACGTTCTGAAGAAGAAAAAGATAGGAGTCTAAGAGCCAAAGAGAATAAGAGAGAGAGAGTCGAGTGGCTGGATGAAAGGCCAAGGCCATGAGGCCAAAGTAGAGGCAGGGTTATGCTGCCGAACTCTCTCCTATGTACTGAGTGATTAGTTGCTACTAGTTGTATCTAGAATGAACAAGATGTAATCTCTGAAAAGGCTATGAGCCTAAAATTGTATTGTAACCAATTGTTGCTGAATAATACAATGGATTGATCTTTGGAGTGTGGGGTTTTTTATTTGAAAGGATTTTCCCCACGTAAATCTGTTTGTTCTGGTTTTTGTCTTATCTTTCATGTCTGTTGATTCTTGTTGTAGAATCTATTAATGCATGCATTTGAATTTACATGTGCTTCTCTTAGAAGGATCAATGTGGGAAATAAACTGTGTCTGTTTCCACTTTAGGACATAGTTGTACATGTCTTTGAGGCAACCTAATCGAAATGAAAGTTACCGAAGGCACTACTGTTCTTGGAGATTTCTCTGAGATGCTTCCCTAAATTTCCTTACACAAATCACCTTCAAACTCTTGAACTCGATTCAACTCGCACTCCTTGCAGCTCCAAATGCATAAAGGTGAATGAAATAAACAAGGGAGAGGTATATAATCCCTTCAATTCTACCCTAAATTCACATTTAATTCATCAAACAGTAAAGCTAGTAAAACCTTTTTTGTGTAATAACAGACCTTAAATCGCTCCACAAATTTCTATATTTGCATAATTTCTTCCAGAGTCTTCTCCAAAAGATCTATTTTTTCCATTTCCAACTCATATCTCCATGCCAAGCCATGACACCTCATATCGACATGTTGAGGGCTTATGTAATTTTTTGTTATTGCTCCCCCTAAGCTAGTGCCTAGGTTCAATTCTTGGAGGAATTATCTACACCGGAGGGTGGTACAAATTCATTTGTACTCTAATTCTTCCTTGTTCTTAAGTTCTTAAAATTTCTCCAAATATTTTCCATTTCCTTCTTTACTTTAGTCGGATCAATCTTTTCAACTGGTTCATTTCTCTTTCCTAGATTATCCTTTCTTGAATTTTTGCAAAATATAGCAATATGTCTAAGTCTATCGCAAATGTTGCATATGACATTTCTTAGCTTCATTCCTTCCATTCATTCTAAATCTGCATTTTTCAACTTTGTGTCCAAATCCATAGCATTTATAATGTAGTAAACATTGAAATATTGAATCATTCTACCACTGTTGTATGCATTCATCACTTGATTTCTACATGCATTTTCTCTATGCCCAAATATTTTGCATGTAAAAAATTGACCAGTAAAGGATGAAACATTCTAATTTATTTTGCTTCTACATTTCATTTCTATGTTTAAATTTATTGCAAAAATAACACATTGCATTAAAATATGGGTACCTTTGAGCATTTGGTTGTCTGATGGGGGGTCTTCTAGCATTGTTTCTTTGATTCTAGAACTTTCCATTGTTGATCTTATCTTTAGTCTTACCTGCATTAGGTATTTGATCTTATTTTGAGCTAATTTCTCCTCTTTCAAG
This sequence comes from Sequoia sempervirens, assembly GCA_007258455.2. Taxonomy (NCBI): domain Eukaryota; kingdom Viridiplantae; phylum Streptophyta; class Pinopsida; order Cupressales; family Cupressaceae; genus Sequoia; species Sequoia sempervirens. Next base: position 131,060 of record VDFB02273853.1, read on the forward strand.
TCCAAAACCACCTTTGTCTTTGGATGCTTTATGTCCTACAATTAGCTCATCAAGCACTGTAGAAATTATCTTGAATTTGTCCTCATGAATTTTTTCTTTTTCTAGATTTGATCTCATATTTACCACTTCTTGTTCAAGCCTTGTGCATTCATCAGTCTTGATTTTTACCATTGGATTTAGATATTCCTCAATTCTCCTTTTTTCGTCCACTTACATTTTTAGTCTGATGATGTTCTCATTTGCTTATTTCAGTTGTTCATTGACCTCCATATGTATTTCTCTGAATTTCTTGATTTTCTCTCTCAATTTTTTGATGCAACTTCATTTTCTTCCTTAATATTTTCCTTCAAATATTTGTTTTCAATTTTAAGTTTGTCTAAGTCTTCAAGAGTAGCTTTGAGTTCTCCATCTTTTTTACAAATGCAATCTTCTTCTATGTACTTGATAGAAGACATCACTTTCAGATCCATGTGTTCAAATTCTAAGATCTTCCCAAAGTAATTAAGCTTCTTCCAAGCAACCGAGATTTGATACCAATTGTTGAACACCCGAAATACTGAGAGGGGGTGAATCAATATTCTATCAATCCATCCAATTATTAGCCATCCAATTTCCAAAGCATACTTAAAAATTATGAGGAATGAGAACATAAACAGTTCATAACACACACAACACATGAACACCAAGATTTTTACATGGAAAACCCAAGACGGGAAAAACCATGATGAGGATTAACTCACAATATGCGATAACTAGTTATAAGATATTACAAAAAGGCTCACTACCAGGAGGACTCAGTATCCAAGTGAACTCACTATTTACAGGGAAAAGAAAGATACAAAGAAGTACCTTCATAGACAAAATTTGAACTGAGAAAAGTGCATCTAAAATATGATGGATTCAATTTCCTTGAAGCTCATAACATGCTCTGGTTAATTTAGATTATCATTTTCTACTCTACTCTATACTCTCGTACATTTTCTCAACACTCACAAATTATTCACAAAATTTTGTAGCACTTTGCTCATTGCTTGCATTTGAATTATGTATTCATTGAATCTATTCTCTTCAACTCAAATCACCCTTGTATATATATTAAACTCGATCACAAACATCAATTAGGTCAGCCCAATTAGATGTAGCCTCAAATTATACAAAATGTGCCTTGTTGGCACCCAATTCAAACCAAAATTGCCTTCACACTAAAACACAAGAAATATAAGTTGGTATGGACCTATAACAACTCCCTTTTCAATCCACAACACGTATTTAATCTTCATAACTCATTTCATACCTTAAGTTGGCCAAGCATAGAACCAAAAGGTAAAATACTCCAACTGATCATCACCATAGGATATGTGGACCACAAAATTTCACTCCAACTCAAAAATGCAATGTACTGATCCCTATAAATATTTGGACAAAACTGAAATGAATAACTCTGATCCATGGAGGAATGCAGACCAGTTAGGTAATAACTAGTACATAGAAAAATGTGTAAACCATATCTGTTGAATTTCTGTTACTTGCAACTTTTGAACCAATTATCTAAAACAAGTGAAATTCTAAAATAAGATGCCAATGACATCCAGGAACAACATACTAAAATCATATAAGTAGTGTTGGCAGATGGCTTCCAATGATGTCATTGTTGGCAATTGAAGTCATCTTCATGGTCCGTAGATCTGTATCTAGTCATACCAACAGATAAAGTGAAATACTGTGTGTTACCGACAAAATATTTGAAGAATAGGGTATCCGACCAGTCAATCAATCTGTCTACTTCACCGGATCATCATTTTTTGTTATGGACCCATGAGGTCGCTTGTTGAGCACGTATATTATCTTATTACTAAATTTTGTGGTGTTGCATTAGTTGCAGTACGAGCTTGGAGGTCCGGTAGGATGTTTTTTGTCTATTTGCTCGTTGTAGCCAACTCAGTGAATGTGGCACATTGTGGATGTGTAAAGTGGAATTATTTAATTTTTTTTATGTTCAAATATTTAATTATGGGTCTTAGCTATAGTCTAGCTGACTTGTTTGGGTGCGCATCAAAATTGTTCATGTTTTGGGCCGACAATTGATAATATTTCCAAGTTTTATTAAGGCTGACCTATAGCAACTTGATCTCTAGATGCATATATATATATATATATATATATATATATATATATATATATATATATATATATATATAAGAGATCCGATATATCATTTGATATATGGAAATGGGAAACTTGTGCATTAAGATTTTTGCAGTGTGTTTTTGTGTAGAGCAAAGCAGAATTGTTGAATCAGTCAAAAGGACCAGAGATTATTTATAGAGCTTAATTGGAACTATAATCATGAATTATTGATGCTATTTCATTATTTCATTCTTTTGGATCTATTCAAAATCATTGTAGGGAAGTGAGCCCATCCTTTTGAGCAGTGAGCTCTAGGCAATGAGCCTAAATGCAATTGCATTCCCATTTCGTACTTTTCATATTGGGTATACTCAAACTATATTGTGGATTGGCCATCCACCGTGGTTTTTCCCCTAACAGGGTTTCCACATAAAAATTCTGGTGTTATGGTGTTGTGATTACTTTCTTTCTGTTTCTTTTGTTGAATGATTAAGTAAGTTAAATGATAGAATAATTAAGTTGAATTTTTGCACAACATTGATTCACCCCCCTCTCAGTGTTGCTTGTTTCCAACAATTGGTATCAGAGCGATTTCCTCAAAATAAGTCTTACAGCTTGAGGAGATCTTGGAAAGTGTTTCTCAATGGATACAAGCAGTCTTCAACAAAAACTTATGGTGGCCCTAGATGATCTTAACTAGACAAAATCTGAGAATCAGGAACTGCAAGAAAATCTTGAGAATGCAAAAAAGTCCATTCAGTCAATGAAAGACAAGATCAATGAATCAAGGGAGAAAAGAAAGGAATTATGTGGTCACATCAAACAAAAGAACAAAAGCATGGAAGATGAACAACTCTGTCTAGATCTGAAGGAGAAAACAAAAGAATGTGAATTTTTTTCCAAAGATAATGTTGCCTTGAAGCGAGAGATGGAATCTATCATGATGGAAATGACCAAGGAGATTGAGGATAGGAAGAAGAATGAAGAAAAGCTTGCACAGTCTTTGAAAGAAAAGTTTGAACAATGCAACCAACTAGATAATGAATTGGAGCAATCCAAGAACAATGAAGAAGTGCTTGAGAAGCAACTTGATGATCTCAAAGATGAACTTGCCACTACAAATGAGTATAAGGAAAAATTCAAAGAAAGCTAAACCAAACTTGATGAACTAATCAAAGGATAGAGGGCTGATGGTGACAAATGAGGTATTGGATATGAAGAAGGAGAAAGTTTTGAATCTCGACAAAGGAATTCCAGACAAGGAAGATTCAGACAAGGAAGTTAGATAAAAGGAGCCTGAAGAGATCCAGTAAGGCAACCCAATTCTCAAAGATTTAATGGCTATTATTATGCTTGCAACAAATTTGGTCATATGGCTTCTCAGTGTAGGAGTAGAATGAATACAGGTAGACCATCATTCTCAGGTCAGTGTTTTAATTGCTATAAGTATGGTCATAAGTCAAGTGATTGCAGAATTGTGATGAAAAACTTTCATAGAGATGCCATATGCTATGCATGCAATAGATTTGGACATATTGCTAACCAATGCAAATCAAGACCAAGTCAGTGGAACAGTTGGTCTGGACAGAGGAATGTTGTGTACTACAACTGTAACAAATTTGGCCATATTTCCAGATTCTGCTAGAACATAAGAGGTCTGGTAAAACAGAACATGCACTAGGATGTTAAAGGAAAAGGAAAATTCATTGCTGATGAGATCAAGAAGCAAATGCAGAAGAAATGGGTGAGGAAGAATCCCTCTATAGAAGGAATGGACCTACACTAGAAGCAACTTCTGGTAATTCCTCAGGGAATTAATTTAATTCAAGCTGGAAAGTTAGCCCCTAGGCATCCTATGCCTTATTTTGCTGCAACCAATTATCCCAGTTTTTCCACCTACTGTAGCTGCTATTCTTGCATTTCCAGCTTTTCATTCACAAGTAGCAGCTCAAGAGCATGCTGTTCCTAGCAAGTTTTAGGAACTAGTTAGCATAAAAGAGCAAAATGAGAATATTCAGAAGACCTTACAAACCTTTGGTAATGAGCTGGTTAATATCAAGAAACAACAAATTTAGCCACCATACCAAGCTCCGTATCAGTCCAATCCTCAGATTCAAAGGAGGAATTTCAATCAAAGGCCTTTCTAGCCTTACAACCCCAGTGCTCCTAGTTCATCTAAGGAGGTAGTACCTATACAAAACAACATGGCTGCTTATTATGAATGGTGTTTTCCATGTAATCAACCACATAACCAGTCTACCTATTCTAATGTACTTCTTAATCAAGCACTAATGGTGCAAAGTAGTGTAGTTGTTCCAAAGTATTCATCACAGGAAGCTCATGAACAATAGTATGCTCATGCAGAACAGGGGAATCTAGATGTCAGTTTCATGAAATGGCAAGATGAAAAGTTCTGTGGGGTTAATAATGCATAGAATCAGTCAAGTAACCCTATAGCAGCCAACACAAGGAGTAAGAAAAGGGTTGTTGATTTGGGACAACAGACTGATGGAGACAGAAGTCATCCTTCCACAAGTTCACAAAATGATCAAGTTCTGCTAAGAACACAATTCGTGGCTGGAAAAGATCAGCATGGAATACCAGGCCAATCAACACAAGTTCAAAAAAATGTCATTCTTAAAGGATAGAAGAAGGTTAGTGCTGGTAATTTTAATATTTTAGAGCATATGAAGAAGAATAATGTTAGTGTTTCAATGTGGGACTCATTGGCTCTTCTTGGGCAAAAGGATCTCTTACATGAAGCTTTGTCAAAGTTTTCCTTATCTGATAATGCATTTGATCATCAACCTGCTAAAGTTGTGTATACCAATGACTCACCTGAAAATAAAGAAAAGCCTACCAAGGTAGTTAAACCACCCCCTTTCTATGTTTTTCTGATTGTTGGCCAACATTTAGTTCATAATTGCATGATTGACTCTGGGGCCAACAGTTCTGTAATGCCCAAGAAAATTGTAGACAAGCTTGGAATAAAGTATGAGCCATTAGAAAAAGAGGTAGTCCAACTAGATGGTACTGCTGTTAAAACAGGTGGAGTCATTAAAAATATGAGTCTTACATTGCATGCATGTCCAAAATTTTAAATACCCTAGGATGTTTATGTCATAGAGTTTCCTCATACTTTGCAATCTGTTTGTCTCGTGATTTCACAGCTAAGATTGGAGGATACTTGTCCTCTAATTGGTCTCATATGTTATTTAGGCCAGGTATGGAACCAAAGTTACTATCAAGTCAGAACTTGTTGCTAAGAATCATATTGAGCCATATAATCCAAATGTTTTCAATGCAACAACTGTTGTAAATTATGCTCTATTTGATCAAGAAGACATTACTGCAACCAATGAGACTGCAACTTAGATAGAAGATATTCCATATATTCTATTGGATGATTGGGTAGCAGAAAATGTTCAAAGTTCTTCAAATGAATAGCTTGAAGAGTTAAAATTGGGAATTTATATGATGCATGAATATGATTCTATTATGCCTAATCTAGAAAAAAGTATTGAACAACAGTCAGATTAGCCAACAAATGAAGTTTGGAAGATATTCTTTTACAGTTCAAGGATTAGAAATGGTGTTGGAGGTGGTTGCATACTTATTTCTCCAGCTGGTGAGAAATACTATTCTGCATTCAGGTTTCCTTTCAGCTACACCAATAATATAGCTGAGTATGAAGCTCTAATTCATGGTCTTCAGTGGGCCAAAAAGAGAGGTATTTGTTGTTTACAAGTCTTTGGTGATATAGAACTAATTGTTAATCAAGTTAGAGGTATGCATACTACTAAGAATGATCTCCTCAAGTCTTATAAGCATAGAGTATGAGATCTCATTGAATATTTTCAAGCTTTTAATTTGCTGTCAATTTCTAGAACAAAAAATAATCATGCTAATAGACTAGCAGCCATAGGTGCTCAGTATGATATCCCAAATGATATCAGTAATTGAAAAGAACAACAATATGTAAAGGTTATTGTTAGGTCATCAATTCCTAACAATAATGAACATTGGCAAGTTTTTGACAGTGACCAACAGATCATTAATTTCTTGAGAGAAGAAGCAGAGTTTTCCAATGATAATCAGGAGAAACTCAAACAACAGTGTGAAGATCAGATCATACAACTAAAAACCAAAAAAATTCCCAAAGGCTTGGTTATTTTGGAGTCTATTTTCAATACAGATGATCAAGACAGAAAAGAGAAAGCTAGTTTGCAAATTAAGGAAGATCATTATAAAGGTGTTGAGATCTTCAAAGATAAGCTTTTAAAGCTTGGTAAGGTATGCACTTTAGAAGAAAGGCGTGCTTTTATTTTATTATGTCAAGAGTTTAGTGATGTATTTGCATGGGAATATTCAGATCTTAAAGGTTTTGACCCTTCTATTACCCAACATACAATTGAACTTGAACCAAATTCCAAGCTTGTAAGACAAAAAAAAAGGCCACTTAACCCAAAGCTTGAGCCCCTCATGATCAAAGAGTTGAATAAACTCATTGAAAGTGGTATCATTTTTCCAATTAAGCAAACCTCTTGGGTATCTAATCTTATGCCTATGAGAAAGAAAAGTGGTGAAATCAGACTTTGTGTTGATTTCAGAGATCTTAATAGAGCTTCCCTGAAAGATCATCACTCTTTGCCTTCCATTGAACAAATTATTCAAGTTGTTTCAGTTTCTAAAAGATTTTATTTATTAGATGGTTTTTTAGGATATAATCAGATCCTAGTTAAGGAAGAGGATCAGTTTAAGACAACATTTACAACCAAATGGGGTGCAGTGGCTTACAAGAGAATGCCATTTGGTTTGTCAAATGCTAGAGCTACTTTTTGGAAAGCTATGGATATGGCTTTCAGAGGTTTGATGTATAAGATAGTGTTAGTTTATTTGGATGACATAACTATTTTTTCAAAGAATTCAAATGAACACTTTGATCACTTAAGGATTTTTTTTGAAAAATGTAGAGAGTTTGGTGTCTCTTTCAATACAAAGAATTCCATATTTGCAGTACATGAAGGTAAATTACTTGGATACATTGTGTCAAAGCATGTCATCTCGATAGATCTAGAGAGAGTAACTGAAATCCTTTCTCTTCCTTTACCACACACAAAAAAGGTCTGCAAAGTTTCTTGGGTAGAATCAACTTTGTAAGAAGATTCATCCTAGATGTTGCTGAATTATTAGTGCCTTTGACTTCAATGTTAAAAAAGAATGTTTCTTTTAGCTAGACTAAAGAAGGAAAGAGGAGCTTCTAGCTTATCAAAGAAGCACTTGCAGCTACTCTTACTTTATTGAATCCTAATTTTTTAAAGGATTTTACTTTGTATGCATATGGTAATATTGATAGTATTGCAACCATGCTAGTTCAGGAAAATGATCATGGGTTAGAGCAACCCATAGCTTTTTTCAGTGAAAGTATTAAGGACTAGGAACTTAATTATTCCTTTATAGAAAAGTATGTCTTAGCCGTGATCATAAGTTTAAAGAAATTTAGACATATGCTGTCTAATAATAGAACTAAATTGCTGGTTTCTCACCCTTCAATCAAGGAATTTCTACTGAATAAAGATCTGAATAACAAATGAGTTGGTTGGGTGACTAAGGTGATGGAATATGAACTTGAAATCAAGGTTAGCAAACTAATAAGAGGAAAATGTCTTTGTGAACAACTTACAGAGAATAATGACAAAAATACAAAAAAAGAGGAAACTGTTGTTTTAGCTCATCAGGATGAAGAACTAATTGTTGCACCTGTAACTTCTACAGGTTGGATGAAAGAAATAACACATTTCTTATTAACTGGTGAGTTTCCTCCTAATTTGACTAAATCTAAAAGAAGGTATTTTAGATTACAGTCAATACCTTATGTTCTTTTGAATGGTTTGTTGTTTCGAAAGACTTTCATTTTGTATTGCTTAGATGTATTGAAGCTTGTCAAATTGACAGTGTTACATGAGTTTCATGAAGGACCACCTGGTGGTCATTTCTCTCCAAGAGCTACAACTCTTAAGATAATGAAAGGAGGCTATTACTGGCCTACCATATTCAAAGATTCTCATTCACGGGTGAGGAAGTGCAAAGAATGTGCCATATTTGCAGGAAAAGAAAAGTTAGCAGCTCTTCCATTACAACCAGTTCAGATTGAACAACCCTTTATGAAGTGGGGCTTAGATTTCATTGGAGTCATAAACCCATCATCAAGTGTAGGCCACAAGTGGGTGCTTACAACCACTGATTATTTTTCAAAATGGACTGAAGCTATAGCACTTAAAGAGGCAAATGAGACAACTGTTCTAAACTTTTATGAGGAGTTGATAACTAGGTTTGGAGTTCCTAAATCTATTGTTTCAGATAATGCACTTGCTTTCATAGGAGCTAAGATATCTAAATGTGTTGTTATAAATGGTGTCTATCTAAATTCATCCTCTAATTATTACCCTCAAGGAAATGGACAAGCCGAGTCCACTAATAAGAACCTTCTGAGGATCATCAAGAGGACTATGGAAGGTAATCAAAGAACTTGGCATACCAAGTTAAAATCAGCCTTGTGGGCTGACAAAATTACATCAAAAAGGTCAACTGGATTTTCACCATACATGCTTGTGTATGGAAAAGAAGCAAGACTACCTATATCACTTGAGCTCCCAACCCTTGATCTAATAAATCAGCTTGATATGATTGAGGAAGAGTCTATGACAACAAGATTGGCTCAACTGACTGAACTTGAAGAGACTAGAGCTAAAGCAATGCAAAATATTGAGCAACATCAAGCTCAAGTAAAAATATCATTTGATAAAAGGGAATCTCCAAGAGTCTTCTAGGAAGGGGACATAGTTTTGAAGTGGGATGAACTGAAAAGAAAACCTAGAAAGCACTCTAAGTTTGATGCATTTTGGACTGGGCCATACATCATTACTGAAAAGAAATAACATAATGCCTTCCAGTTGTCTAAGTTGGATGGTGAAGTTGAGCCTATCCCAGTGAATGGGATTCACCTCAAGCATTGATTTTGAGGTAGGATCTAATCTGTACATATTTTAGTAGGTTCTAAATGTTCAATAAGTGCTTCTGCACATAGATTAGTTGCAAATGAGTTTCCTCTAAGTGCTATTTTGCACAATTGTTAGTTTACTTTGAGTTTTGTTGGGAGGGAATAAAAGCTCAAAATCTGATGTTACTAGATATAGTTCAATGAGATAAATACTTCCTATTCATAATATGGAATAGAACTTCAATGTCATCAACAACAAATATATACCCCATGGGACTGTAACTAAGAACAACAAAGTTACTAGTAGTTACAACAAAAAAAGGAACTCTATATTAAGTTTTTAGGATAAAAAAGGCATAAATGGACTCCATGCCCAATGGATAAGCAAGGCAACTGGCCTATTTTGTTTAGTAGCCAAACACCCCTGAGAGGTCGCTAGAAATGTTACCAATTTTTAGCTCTTGCTTAAAATTAGTAAGAATTTAGTGAAGTTTATTTGCTGGGGTATAAATTTTTTGAGTTATCTGGTGAATCCTTACTTTCAAAATGAATCAGTTAACTTGTTCATAGGTTTTTTCAAATCATTCAAAAAGTTTAAGATAAACTGCTAAACAATTCAAACAAATAGATAAACAAGTTTCATTTAGAAGGAAAAAATTCAGAAGATTGAAGTGAAATGCTAAATTACTTTTCTGCAATATTTATTATTGCTGATTATCAAAAATAAATTGTAGATCAAAGAGCAAGAATGCAGAGATAATCATTCATTATGGTTATAGAACACATGTTTTAAACAATTGCAACTTCATAATTTCAAAATATGTAAATGGATTAAACTCAGAAAAGTACATAAGTCATTACATATCATGAACAATTGATTTATTGAGAAATATGTTTTGTGATCCCACACAAACCCTGGGTAGACTAGGTTGACTGGATTCAACAAGAAGTACAAAATATACAACTGATGAACAAATAAAGGTGAAACATGAAAAAGGAGATCATTCTATCATTTCATGGGAGGTTGATGTAGGGTTGACTTGTGGCTTTAGCTTGATCTCCTATGTCTTCAGTAACTTCAATCTCTCTCCTAAGTTCCAAAATTTGCAGTGATTGTAAAATTATGTTAGAGATCAGGTCATGAAATCCAAGAACATGTGGAAATTCAACAAAAATATAGTTTGTACTCATTATTAAATCAAATCAATTGAGTAAAATGAAAGAGATATCAAATCAAATCAAGAGAAATCATTGAATCCATTTTTTTTTACTAACTGGTTTGTTTCATGTGTAAAAATAGGATAAGTTTTGTTGTTGTTTAAATTCATTAGATTACAACATGAGTGGGGAGAAATGTGGCTCCCTCAAGGGTTGAGCTCAGCTCATTATAATAACATTTTCTACAGTATGAAAGAAAAGTAATTAGAACCATTTACATAAGCTTTTCAATGATAGTGAACAAGCATACATGCCAAATTCATGAAGCATCTCTTCAAGGAATTACAACAGTTTGAATATCATGAAATCAACATTATGTTTTGCAGAGATTTTTAGGAAAGTATTGCTACAATAGAGAACAACAAAGTAATTTTATGCTTTTGCTAAGAAGGTTTTATGCTTGTTTTGTTTACATAGTCCTTTGAAAGAAACAACAATATTTCATTTCCAGAATCTCTAAAATGTGGTATTAAATACCTCAGAAGTAGATGACAACTTGACCAATTTCTAGTCATAAAGCAGAAATACTCTATCTTGAATATCAAGTAAAATGAAGCATCTATGAAATAATTTTAGGAAAGAGTATTGCATGCAACAAAATGATGAGTATTTGTTCATTTTGAAACAACACAAAAAAAGTACTTGAACAAAATCATTTGTTGATATAAGTGGAAATTACAACTTAGTCACCAGAAGCAAAGATTTGCAGATTAAAAAGTCTACACTATATAAAATGGGCTTTAAGGATACACAGACAGCTGTAGATACAATTCACACTATGAGGAGGTTTCGGCAAAAAAATGAAAAATCAAATACCCATTTTTAGAAATAAAGAAACCAAGTGGTTCTCTTAATATGTAGTGGAAATGTAATATGTAGCTACAGGAGAGTGCTTTAATATTTCATGCCTTGAAACTATCTAATTGTTCTAGAAAAAGAAGAAGATACAAGGAGAAAGAGGGGTTTCATTTGCTGATTTTAAAATGAAAATTTTCTATTTTTCCTTATTCATGGAAACCAAATACCCATTGTTCAGAAATGAGGAAAAAACAAAAGTTACAACTTATTCATTACATCAAGTATGCAAGTTATCCAGAGATGAAAATAAAGAAGAAGAGATGGATTTTTTAAAGTCAAAACCCTCAAGCATATGTAATAAAAGAGAGCTCGAAGTACATACAAAGATTTCTATGGTTTTCTCTCAAAGAAATCATAGATTTGTGAGTTTGAAAGCAACTCTAAGCCACGGCCTGAAGGTTTCTTCTTGTTTCATGAAGAATATACATGGCAACAGAAACAAAAACAAGAAAAGCTATAAACAAAAAACAAACTTTCAAAGGAACAAAAAAGATGCATTTAGAAACTCAAGTAGAGTTTATCATGGTGGCTATGAAGAACTTCAAGAAATTACTAGTAAGAAGATTTTACCTTTTTCTATTTTGAAAGGAATATACTCAGTCAAAACTGCGAGTTCAAGCTTTCCTGAAGAATCTATGGTGGCCAAATAATGGAGATATCAACAAAGAATACAAGTGATTGAAGGAAGTGCATCAGAAATGTGTATGGCTGCATCATGTAAGCTTGTAAAAGCTTTTCAAAAACAAAAGAAAGTTCTAGATTTAATAAAATTCTAACATACCATGTTCCAGGCATCCAATCTGCAGATTAATAGTGTACTAAATAGAGATTTCCAGCTCAAATGGAGGCTAGGTTTTTCATAGTGGCGACCTCTCTTTTTCTCTAGTAGAATGAAATGGAAATAATGAATGTATTCTCATTCATTTTAGGGTTGAAAACCTAGAAGATTCAATGGAGTGAAAGGCATATTTTTGCCTTAAGTTTTAAAAAAAAAAGACTCCATTCTTCTTTTTCATGTGTGACATCTCTGTGCCTTCAAATCTTTTTGAAACTTTTAAATGTTTATTAAGATTTAAATTTTTTCTTTAGGCCTTTTATTTTTGCATTTGAGAATAAAAGTAAGACTTTATTTTTAAAGTGAATTATTGTCACTTTTTAAATAAATGTTATATAATGCAAAAAATATTAATGCCTTTGGTGCATTTGGATTATAGGAAGTTTTTGCATTGAAGTCATATTGTAAAAACATTTATTTAAAATGATAAGTATAAATCATTTTAATAAATGTTATTATCAAATGCAAAAATAGCTTTTTAAAATGAGGAAATTAACTTTATTTATGCATTTTATTCAACTTGTAAATATTTATTTTAAATGATAATCATAAATCATTTAAATCAAATGATATCTTCAATGCAAAAATAAAGTGTGATTTCAAAGACAATTCAAAAAGTCAAATGGAGCATTTAGAGCTTGCTTGAATCATGGAGATAACTAAAAGAATTGTTCCAACATGTTGAGGGAAATCAAGGGTTTTGAGGCAGTTATTTATGAGTTCTACATCCGTTTTGAGTTCAGTTTGACTTGACTTCAATCAAGGAGTGTTTTGAGGCCTAAAACTGAAGTTCACTTTCAATTGTGACCATCTTTTTGAGGGATTTTCAGTTTCATACGACCCTTTGGAATTGTTTCCAAATTGACTACTCCTTATGCATGCTTGGAGGGGTTTTCTTTTAGACACATGGTGATTTGAAGGAGAGATAGAATTTTGACAACACATCAGTTTTGGAGCCAAAATTCAAATTTGAATTTTGAGAGGCTTTTCTATATATCTATCTCTTCTCTCTTTTCTTCGGGAGTTCTGAGTTTGGATGCTGTAGGGGTAGATTATTCTTTACTTTGTATCTCATTTCTCATGAGTACTACAGATTTGTAATGAAGATGTTCCTTATTTCTCAATAGAGAATTATTTCCTTCACCTTATTTCTTTGTTGTTTAGTGTTGGTTGTGAGTTACATGATAAAATTATGTGTTATCCTTTATTTTATCAAGTTCCTTCGATGCTGAATGCAAAGAATATTATGTCATAGTGTGGGTTTATGTTAGTGATCTCTTTCTCTTGCATTGAAATTTGTGAAAACATCACTATTTTCCTTTTGTTAAAGCCTTAGAACAGTTAGAGCCTTACATAGAATTATTTTTGCAGACATAAATCTCTGTGTTGTGAAATTATTAAACTTTCTTGAGTCTTTTGTGAGTTTTCTTAGATTTAAAATCATATCTTTAGTTGGTGAATCACCATTTTCCAGTTTTATTTTTTTGCTTTATCCTTCTATCCCTTACCTCTGTTTAAAAATAGTTTTAAAAGAAAATCCAAAGGGAACCAACCCATAAACCTGGAGGTCTATTCTCACCATAGGATACCCACAGCCTAAGAATAGTCCCATGTGCACAGGATTTATTGAGTTTTCAACTTATCTTCGGGTGCAAATCCTTGTTTTAATAGTTGTGTCTGCAGATGAAGAAGAAACTGATTCAAAAGTAGTAAGGGAGATAAAGGCTACTAGTACACATGTTGTCAAATTAAATAAGAGAAAATCTTCTGAAAAAGGAGAAGAAGAAAAGAAAAAGGCCAAAATTGACAAGATCAGTATATCTATTGAGGAAGTTGAGAATGCAACAGTGAAAGATGCAAATCTCAAGCCACTCTGTGATTGGTATGAGACATTTGATGAATCTGGTAAGAGAACTCTTGAAGAAGCAACAATAAATCATATGAATGTTTTCAGTAAAGCTCTTGTTGAAATCATGTTTGGTTTTCCTACGAGTCTGTATAATACTTTGGAGTCCAGGAGGTCGAGTGCCTTATCAAAAGAAGAAAATCTGAGAAAGAGAATACTAGCCGATTTGTGCCTGGAAATGACAATTGAAGAAATGGATTATTCCTTGAAAAAGCTAAAATGGAATTTAAGAGCAAAACAAGAATACATAAACTCATGATTGGTGAAACTGATGCTATTGTCTGTGAAACTAAGGAAATTCTGGAAGAAATTTTGTCAAGGGATAAGATTAACATTGAGGAAATCAATACTGAAAATGTTCAAGGAAATGAGGAAGTGAATGAATTAGAAGAAGAGAATGTGAATGGGGAGAACATGAATGAGTATGATCCTCCAAAATTTGAGTATATTTTGACTTCTCCTAATGTGAGAAATATAGAGACACCTGTTGTAACTAAGGTCCCTATTGAGGTATTAGTTGAAGAAAAAGAGGTGCATACTGAAGAAGTTGAAATGCCTAAAGTCAATCTTGAAGCAGAATCCAAGGTTGAAAAAGAAAAGGATCGAGAAATCAGAATAGAGGAAGTAAAGGAATCTCTATTGGAGCAACAGGATGAGTCAAATCCTGAGTTAGTTGAAAGCTCAATTAACCTATCCACTTTGTCTCCAATTCAGATGATGAAGGTCCCTAAAATTGCTCAAGACAAAGCCAGTGAGAGGATACTATTCAAATCTCACATAGATGACAGTGACCTGCTAAAGCTTGCATCTAAATTTTTACAGAAAATAATGCCTACTTATGTTGTGGACCCATTAGGTTCCTCCTCCAGTGAGTTAAAGAAGCTAATAAATTATGTAGATTCTCATTTTGAATCTTTTGAGAAATCAACTTTGGTTAAAGTGAAAAAGGAGTTCCAGGAGAAGAGAGTTGGTAGCCTAAATGAACTAATTGCCAAAGAAAAAGCCCTGTTAGGCACTTGCATAAAAAATATTCAAGGTACTATGTATGAAGGAGGAAAAGTGTACAAATCTTGCTTGGTATTGTCAAAATTTACTAAAGCAAATGAGAGGAAGGTGAAAGACATTGAACAATAGTTGGTCACTATTTCCAACACTTTTGACCCATTAGCCAGTAGTGTTTGTAATCAAGAAAGTTAGGTAATGTCTTTGCTCAACCAAATAAAGAGTCTGGAACTTGAAAATGAAATGATTATTGACAGAGTATGTGAACTCAAGGGACTAATAATTCCAAGGATGGAGATAATGGTGAATGTTCTGAGGAAGCTAAAGATGCTATGACTACTCCTGATCTGGTAAGTATCGAAGCAGCAGAAACTTTGTCATATCTACTTTGTGATCATATAACCATTTTGGAGAGTTTGAGAAGTGTCTGGGAATAAAACTTAAGTGGAATGAAGAATAAATTTGCAGACGTCTTCAAAATTTTGTAAATCTCAACAGTTTTGCAATTTTGGATTCCCCAATTTTGTCATTGATGTCAAAGGGGTAGAGAGTGCAGTGAAAAATGCCTTGACATTCTTAGGGGGAGCAATATTCTGAATTTTGGCAATGTAGTTACCAATTTCGACACTTAGTCATTTTTCACTAAGTGTTGCCATCAATGCCAAAGGGGGAGATTATTGGCATATGGCTTCCAATGTTGTCATTGATGGAAAATGAAGTCATCTTCATGGTCTGCAAATCTATATCTAGTCATACCGACAGATAAAGTGAAATACTGTGTTACCAAAAGAATATTTGAAGAACAGGGTATTTGGTCAGTCAGTTAATCTGTCTAATTCACCGGATCATCATTTTGTGTTGTGGACCCCTGGGATTGCTTGTTAAGCACGCATATTATCTTATTACTGAATTTTGTGGTGTTGCATTAGTTGTAGTACGAGCTTGGAGGTACGATAGGATGTTTTCTGTCTATTTGCTCATTGTAGTTGACTCAGTGAATGTGGCACGTTGTGGATGTGTAAAGTGGAATTATTTAAACTATTTTTATGTTCAAATATTTAATTATGGTTCTCAACTATAGTCTAACTGACTTGTTTGGGTGCACATCAAAATTGTTCATGTTTTGGGAAAAAAATTGATAATATTTCCAAGTTTTATTAAGGCTGACCTATAGTGACTTGATCTCTAGAGGCAGATATATATAAGAGATTCAATATGTCATTTGATATATGGAAAAGGGAAGTGTGGTGGTGTGTTGATATCATCAGGAACAACAATTAGGCGATTGTGCACAATTTCACTTGTGCATTAAGATTTTTGCAATTTTTTTTTGTGCAGAGCAGAGCAGAATTGTTGAATCAGTCAGAAGGACTGAAGATTATTTATAGAGCTCAATTGGAACTATAATCAGGCATTGTTGATGCTATTTCATCAATTCATTCTTTTGGATCTATTCAAAATCATTGTAGGGCAGTGAGCCCATCCTTTTGAGCAGTGAGCTCTAGGCATTGAGCCTAAATGTAAGTGCATTCCCATTTTGTACTTTTCATATTGGGTATACTCAAACTATATTGTGGATTGGCCATCCACCATGGTTTTTCCCCTAACAGGGTTTCCACGTAAAAGTTATGGTGTTATGGTGTTGTGATTACTTTCTTTTTGTTTCTTTTATTGAATGATTAAGTAAGTTAAATGATAGAATAATTAAGTAGAATTTTTGCACAACACTAATTCACCCCCCCTCTTAGTGTTGCTTGTTTCCAACAAGTAGATCTAACAAGGAGAACAAATGAGAACTAAAATACTAGAGGGCACTGTGTGTTGAAGCTACCGGTGTAGACACTTAGCCAAAAAATCTTTTGCAGAATAAAACATCCTTCATACTATTTTTATGTTCATCATGTAGTGTTGACATCAATAAAAAATCATTAATGATAGCCTTCTTAATTCTTTCAACAAATATTGTATCCCACTCTTGGTCTACTTGGAAAGTGAATGATTTGAGATGTATTTCCTACTTGATTATTAGATGCATTTTTAAATTTTTTTATCTTGTCTTCTCATATGAGTTATTCTTGAATATAAATATTTTGAAGAATTGTTAAGAAGAAGATACATGGTTATATGGATTTTTGTTGTTAGATCCTTTTTATGGTATTGAGCTATGGATCTAGTTCTAAAGACTTATTTGGAGAGGTTCAAGAAATGGTTTGTGGGTTTGGGCATATTCCCTTTTTTATGGGAAAGATTGGTTTATTTGATCTACCTTTGGTATGAGAGGTTTACATCTATGGCTATGAAGGAGATCTTACATTACACAACTTGGTACATGTTAGTGTGGAACAAGGATATGGTTTGATAAATTGTAGGTTCTCTCTTTGGTCATGGCATTCTTTCTAAACGTTTGGTTTCACATGGTAAGTATGAAGAACTTGGGAGAGCTATGGATACTAGTGATGAGAGAGGTATTGTAGCATATTTGTTTGCAGGATTTGCATATCATTGTATGTTTCCTTCACAATATGCAATAGAGGAATTAGTTACATCCTCTATTTGAAGTACTATAGGTAGAATTGGCATGCCTTGATCTATTTTGAGATTCGACATTACTCATGTAGTGGGAGTTTCTAGTTAGGTGTTTGATTATCCTCTTTGATATCTTTGTTGTTTAATGATGTGATGATGATTTTTTATGGTTCATTAAATTTGGATCTATGATTTATGCATTTTGTGGATTAGCTACCCATCTTCTTTCAACAGGACGACTTAGATGTGTAATATCTATATTCATGAGATTGTTTTAGTGTTAATGAAAACTTGTTACTTGTCCATGTATGTTGTCATTTGTACATTAGTATGTTATATTTGAGATAGAAGGACATATATATATATATAGAGAGAGACTTGATTATAGAATTTGGGTTGGTTTGTTGATGACATGAAGTTCTATCTATGATTTGTATACCTCGGTTTTAGGTATAGTTAGCTTGGATGACTTACAATTTGTTGTGGTTGTTATTCCAATTAGTATGAGTAAGGAAGCTAATCAAATCCTTTTGTTATCAATTGAATTTGATGCTTGTGTTCATGTAAATATTGGTGCAGGTTTAAGTGATAGTTGATATGTTTCACATTGGCATGTTCCTTTTTCTTCCATAGGTGGCATGTTGAAGGATATAAGGAGTTGTTTTCTTTGATGGTGGTTATCATGTTTTCTTTTACAGGTATCTTGTTGGAGCATGAGATCATGGTGAAAATTTAGATGGTACATGTTTGGCTAAGGGATTTTTTCCCCTTGTTTGTGATTCCTATGGATAGATTTACATTGTTTATGTCAAGTGGGAGAGTGTTAGGATTAGGTACCATCCACCTTGTAAATTCTATGTCATATTGCATGGTTCTAACATCCTTAGAAAGTGTCTCTTGATAGTTAGGGTGTATTGGGAAAATATTTTGTAATATTAATATTAACTCTATCTTTCTTGCTTGGAGGAGGCTTTTCAACCATAGTTGCATTAATTATGAAATAATTTTCTAAGGGGTTTTTAACCCTCTTTCTCATTTTAATAATAGTATCTAACCATATGGGAATCATATCCAAGAATGAACCACCATATTTGGATGTTTTCTCTTGTTCCTAGTTGTCTTGTGTAACTTTCCCCTGTGATTGTAAAGAAAGAGAGAAAAATTAGAGATAAATATGAAAATGATTTTTCTCAAAGGATAGAGTGGGAGAGGGACCCTTAAGAGAAATTATTTTAAGAGTTTTTCTTTCATAGGTGATGTTGATGGAATCACCACTTTCTATAAAAGGACCTCTTGTGTGTGAAAAGGTAGATTGCACATTCTTAAATAAATAGAGAAATGGTGGAAGTGTAGGAGATTGATGTAAATAGGGATCCAAAACCTCAATCACAAACTCACAACAAAAAACTATGCAACTCATGAATTTCTTGAAATAACCCAAAAATTTGCAAGTAATGTTTTGGCTTCTCATTTCAACTCTCCTTCAATTACATAACAACATTTAGCATTTCTAAAAATATATTATTTTGGAAGTCATGAGAGTTGATGAAAACCATAATAAAATTGAAATAAATTTGATTTACAAAAACAAAGATCAATAAAAAAATTATATCCTTCAATTTGACTTCTTTCACAAGTCTCTAGCATCTTCACCTTGCAATCTTCATTAGAAATCACTGCTGCAAACAAACCATGAAACCATCATTCTTCTTGCTTCTGTAGCACACCTCCAAACCTACAACAAAAATTTCTTCTTGGCCTCCTTCAACCTTCTTTCTACTAAATCTCTCAAGCTCCCTTCACATGGAATTCACTAGTTCATTGTCTCTCAAAATGTGGAGCTCAGTAACTCCCAAAAACATGGGCTTATATGCAAACATAAATCTTCAATAATGGAGTCTTCAAATCCTCTCTTCAATCTGGAAACATCTCCCCATCTTACCTTCAAAAACTCCCAAAACCATCTTCCCAAATGACAAGGCTTGAATATATAGATTTGTGAATGAGAAAAACCACTATGGTTTTCCAAAACCACAAGTAAAACAACTCCTTTGAAAACCCATGTCCCATTTAGAAAAATAATCATAAAATAATAAAATAAATCAATTCTCACATTGGCTTCACATGGGAAACTAAACCATGGCCAATCAAATTTGTTAAATTCTAGCATCTTCATTTATCTTTAATAGTACTGATGGATCCAAATATGAACATGCACCAACATGCAAAGCTAGTGGCACAACATGAAAATACATGCAAAGCATGTAAAAGAACATACAAGAACATGCATGCAAAGTGGTCCCCATCTAGAAATGGATGCCTAAAGAGAATATTCCAATTTAAATGCCTTGGAAACATTTACCTCAACATATTTCCTCCAAAAATTGCATTTACATATCACCACAAGGGAAAATCACATTATTGTAAATTAAAATATTTATTTTTTACACACCTTAGCCCTTATTGAAAACAACAAAAATAAAATAACAATATTTTTGGTGATGCAATATTTATTGTACCCCTAGATACTCCTGCATTAGAGATAGAGGAGGATATGGAAGGGAAAATAAAATAGGATATTGTGTGTGAACTTGAGGGGAAGGTTGGATGGGCATGCATACTATAGTTTGGATAAGATTTTGGATAGTAGGTTGAGTAGGAACTTGAGAAGTTGACTCTTCTTGAGTGAGTTTAGTGAACTCTCCAACCATTTAGATAACCTTTAGCCCATTCTTCCTTATGAGATTTTGTTCTTCTATTTTCTTTTACTCCTCTTGGGTGAAAGTTTGAAGCTATGTCACACTATTATAAACAAAATGACCAACACTATTCTAACTTTATTAACTTGAATCACTAGAAAGTGACATATATGTTTCTAATATATGTGTATTATATATTTGTATTTATTTTAATAAAAAATTATTTTAATGTATTTTTTTGGTTAAATTAACACAATAATTTACTTCATAAATTTTTTAAAAATGAAGTTAAGTGAGATGTCATTTTTATATACTAAGTTTATTTTCTTTTCCTTCAATCCTTTTTCTTGTATTTATAACTATAAAAATTAGTGCATGGAATGTTTTTTTTGTATTTCAATAAATATATATTTTTAAAAATTAGTGCATGGAATATGTTTATCTTTCATGTTTGGGTGCCCAAGTTGGAGGAAAAGTATTGGATCCAGAATCGGCCTCCTTTCACATTTCGAGGAGGTATTCAAAGGGTTGGGTAGTTTGGAATGAAGGGTCATCTTTGGAGCCTTGTTTGTGGCTTAAAATGTGTTCACACATCTATAAATTTAACCTCTTGTTTGTAGGAAATATGAGCCATAGTTGGATGTAGATTTTCATTATAGGTACAAGGATAGGTTGAGGCATAAGGAGGTTGTTCATAGGTGCACAAGTGCTTCCATGGTGGAGGAAAATAGAAGAATGGAAGTGATTGTATTGTAATCTCATTTTTTTGAAGATAATGCCTACTTGGACTCTCTTCTTGGAGGAGTTTTTTCCTGCAAGGGTTTCTCCACATAAATCTTGTGTTATGTGATGTTCTTGTGTTGTTAATTTGTGCTTCATTATTGCTATCCTATAGTGATGTTATTCTTAATATATTATTGTTATAAGATTGCATACAGTGGTTTAATTAAGCATGTTATGTTGGCTAATTTTTAGCATCATAAAGAAGATGGATCTAATCATGACATTTCAATATTAAGGTAACTTAATTTTCAGATTTGCATACAAGTTTCAGATTTTTATTTTTTTTGTAGTATAAGCCTTGAATCTCATCCATTAAATTCATTTTTGGATAGATATTTAATTTTCCAACAATTGGTATATTGAACTTGTTTATTTTTCATCATTTGGTGTTAGAGCTTACGGTGAACTAGGTTCTGGGTGTTCCTTCTTTTTTATTTCTTATCTTGGAAAGCTTGTGGGAATTTTTTAAAAGGAATTGGAGGTTATTTGAATAATTTTGGCGCAACAATGAATTTTCTAAGAGTTAACTTTGTTTTGTAGATTTGTGAGATTGGAATCCATGGATATTATCAATGTGATCTATGTTGGGAAATGGAAGCTCATGATTATGGATCTTCATGGAGTTGGCTATGTTTTGGTAACTTGGATCTCTTGTTTGAAAATTTGTGTATATCCTCTTGTTTGATGGTTTTGTTCTTTTAACTTGTGGTCATGGGCAGTGAGAAGGTTTTCATATTGGATGGGTAGAGACATCCTAGTTACATGGAGAAACACTCTCGATTTGGATTACAAAATAAAGTGCTTATGTTGGCTCCATAGTTTTAGCCCTTGGTTACATGAAAGAACTAGAAGATAAGCCACCAACCTCTTTGTGAGTTATGGAGTTGATATGTTTCATATGTTATAATCTCTTGGAAAACTTGGTTTTTCCTATTGGGTTGCTGATTACTCTTGATTTTAGTTGTGGGTTTGTAGATTTGTGCTTATTCCATTATTTAAATGACATGTTTGATGTGAATGTCTGGGTGGTTAAATGGGTTTCAGATTTACAAAGATTTTTTTGCATATTTTACATGCTAGCTAAAATATATGATATGTAGATATGTGATGAGACTATATTAAGGGTGTTTTGGATGAAGAAAGTTACATGTATGCATGGTTGCTTGGAGGGTTCTTATTGATCTATGGTTACAACTATGTGGGTTTGTTTGGAAAATTAGATACAATGTTGATTTTAGTGCTTGAATCTTGGAAATCCAAATATTATATTTGAATATCTGTGTTTTGCATGATACTAATATGGTATTGAATCTATTTTCAGTCATTAGAGATTGGGGCATTGATTATACATTTCTCCTTTGATGTGTTACATATGTGTACATCTTGTAAAATTTTCTGATGTGAATTTTGCTTGTTAGAACATATTCTGGGTCACGATTATTGCATTAATATGCTTGTTACAATGAGAGATGGTTATTGGGAGTACCTAATATAGTTGTTCATTTGAATTCTTAATAGTTGATTATGGTGCATGATAAGCTTTGTTCAATTTCAGTGGAGTGTTGGAAACGATATTGGTCATGATGCCATGTATAAATTGATATTACTGTCAATGGGAGCTTTATGCAGTTACATAATGTGTTCTATCTTCTTTGTTTCAAGATTTTGGTTCTAAGTTGTTGATGTTATAGTGTTTAGTGAGTCATGGATAATTTTTGATTAGAAGATGGATGGTCTTTTGCAATAGTTTTTGGTATTATTAGGAGCTCTTGGATTGTACACTTAGATTGTACTAAGAGCTTAATGAAATCTTTGGTTCTATTGACAAAAGATGTGTAGCATTTGTATCTTTTTGGTTTGGCGATTGTGGTTGTACTTTACCTTTTAGGAACTCATGGTGTTGAGTTCTTTGATTGTGTTGGGGCCATGGAAGATCTTTTGTTATGAGATAGTTATCATGATGCTTGGAGAGCTTGGTTACATAGTTTAGTGGGAGCTTTGGCAGTGATGTTGATTCATCATTTGATAATGGATGGCTATTTTCATATGATATCCTAGGAGGGGATGTTAGATAATGATGTCATCTTTGACAATGGTCTTGTTTGGTTCTCTTTTGTTTTTAGTATTAATCATTTGTTTGGATCTTCATAATTTTGTAGGGTTGTATTTGAAGTTGGCATAGATTAATTGGTGGATGCTCATGGAGACAAGAGAGACTTGGGTGAGGCTAAGAGGTCTCTTATTTATGGGATTATATATTGATATGGTTACTCTTAGATGAGAATTTTAGTAGAAAGATCAAGGATCCTACACTTGTTTATGGATGTGAATCCATACATGAAGAGAAAATTATCATTTCTTGATCTATAAGACAATATTGTATCCCACTCTTGGTCTACTTGGCAAGTGAATGATTTGAGATGTATTGCTCGCCTGATTATCAAATGCATTTTTTATTTTGTATCTTGTCTTCTCATATGAGTTAGTCTTGAATATAAACATTTGAAAGAATTTTTAAGAAGAAGATGAATGTTTATATGAATTTTTGTTGTTCTCCTTATTTTGGTATTGAGCTATAGATCTAGTTCTGAAGATTTATTTGGAGAGGCTCAAGAAATGGTTTGTGGCTATGGGCATATTCCCTTTGTTATGGGAATATTGGTTTGTTTGATCTACCTTTGATATGAGAGGTTTACATCTATGGTTGTGGAGGAGATCTTACATTACATAGCT